>ML105884.1:30801-46749 GCA_003697995.1 Taxidea taxus jeffersonii | reverse complement strand
AAAAAAAAAAAAAAGAATGTGTTCTGTCCATATCTCCCTGTCTTTCTGGCATATGTTACCTGTGACATCTAATGCGTGAATCAGTCAAAAAAGAATTAGTGAGTTGGACACATATATCTTTCTTTTAATCTACAATCCAGATAACTGATATTATAATCACAAAATATATCTTTAAAATTTTCTAAACGTGCAAAAAAAATTTTCTGAACATGCTCTTCAAATGAGAATTTACTCATTCATTGTGTAAAGATTTACTCATTCATTTACTCATTCATTGCTGAATTTACTCATTCATTGCTGTGAAGGTGTCACAGCACCTTTTAACATTAAGAAGCCATATTTTTTGCATCTCCTATAAATTCCACAAACGACTAAAAGAATCAACAACAGCAAAGTAGTATACTTCTCTAACCTGTTTCAGGACATTGATTTTGGTATTTTATAGAAGTCTTTAAGTCATGAAGAAATAAGCAGGATATATAAATGTTCAAGTGTTTTGATTTAACTGTTTTATTGAAAATTCACCACTAATTCATTAAAGGAGAAGGCAGAAAGCCTAAAAGCAGTATTTTAAAAGGGTCTTTAGAGACCAATCATTTCTAATGTAAAACCACAGAATTTCCAGTTCAGTTCAATCAGGTGAATATAAAAATATCCCTTACTATTGGCTGGTCAACCCTTAACTCTATATCTTATCTGAGACACCATTCTTACAATTTTTAAAAGATTTTATTTATTTATAAGAGAGAGAGCACGCACAAGCAGCAGAAGTAGCAGGCAGAGGGAGAAGCAGGCTCCCTGCTGAGGAAGGAGCCCAATGTGGGACTCCATCCCAGGACTCTGGAATCATGACCTGAGCCAAAGCAGACGCTTAACCAACTGAGCCATCCAGGTGTCCCCCATTCTTAAAATTATAGCACAATAAAGCTACAGAAGAAAAGAATTCAGGAGGGGAAGGGTTATATTTAAGTTACATATAGGGTCATATTTTATATTAATAATGATATAAATAAAGTACTACTGTAACCCACAATTTATAGGTCCTGTTAGTCTTATATTAGCCTTTGATTAAGAGCCTGATTCTAAGTCCAACATTAGTAATTAATGAACTATTAATGAATTAATAAGTAAGGTGATTTTAGGGATAATATTTTTCATGAAAAAATTCTTCCATTGGTAGAGAGTGATTACAGAGTACTAGAAGTTAGATAAATAGATTATAGATAGAGATAGATGATGATAGATAGATAGATATTCAGACAAATTGAAAGCTTTATGATATGGTACTGAAAATAACACTAATTTTCCTGGACAAATTTCCAGTATGGTGAAAGTTGAAAAATACTTCAATACACAATTTCTGCTATTTATCTCAAGGCAATAGGAAACCACTGAATGGTCTCCAGTATAAAGAGAGTTTAAGTCATGTCATTACTTATTAAGTTGTATAAAGCACAGGTCAGCAGCATATAATACATACAAAAGTAATTACTGGTCTTGGTTTGCAACACTTCAGGGTTTCTTTACTTATCTTGAAGAGTGTCATAAAATTATCAAAACAAAATTATCATCTTTGATTTTTTTAAAATAAGTCTTAAGACTTTGCAAAAGAACTCAGGGAATATAACAAAGTAAGTAATGAGATATTGCCACTCAAAATTGCAGGAAATCAACAATCTTTGCCTATAATAGCTAAATAGATTGATGGCTAAAGTCAGGGAAATTACTCCAAAAATCTATGGAGAGATTACTTGCCTGGTGCTATAGCTCCATCCAGTGGCAGTTAATGCTAACCTGGGCCATGAGGATTATAGCCAAATATTAGAGCAAGGGAAGGAAGATGTTCACAGTGGAAATGAGTCTTTTGCAAATGATCAGCTCCCAATCACACTAGGATGGTCTTGTACAACATGAATTATTTCACAGTATTCAAAGAGTCTCAAAGCTGCAAGAACACCTAAAATGAGGAAATTAAATCATTCAAGACACCACAGTTATGTCTACAATGTGTAAAGAATCCAGTGGAAAGTGAAAAATTAGGTTAACTGTCCAAATATTTGACTGTATAAGTAAGAACCCCGAGGCTGACTTTTCCACTATATTCCTGAGTAACATATGTATTTCTGAGATTAGAATCTAACTAAGCATTTTTCCTTCATTGTTTTCTCTGATTTCCATGACATTTCTTGTGAAATGTTTCTCTCTTTGGTATGTAACTTCAATGTAAAAGAATTTATCCACCAGGTCACAGCTGTATCTCAGCCTCAAAACAGTGCCTGTCTCCCATTATATTTTGAATACATATTTATTGAATTAATGAAGAAATGCGATTCTTCTAAAGATACTTTAGAGATGTGGTCATTTACTCTTTATGTTCATAAAAACCTTTGAGAGTCTGATAAAAGCAATAAACTCTCCCTCCCAAAATATGCATATATAATTATGCATACAGTGTCAAGGGTTTCTTGGACACTTTCACTCATGTTTATGGGCCAAAGGTTAAGAAATCCTGCTCTCAAAAGAACTTTAAGATCAACTTCGTAATTGGGAAATTGAGATGATCTATTGAATGCATTATTTTTGCCTGCATTGCTCAATGATTAATTGTCTCAGATCCTGGTCTGAGAAGAGCTGGACTTACTGGTGGTGAAATGAAAATTAATGGGGAAATTGGGGTGCCTGTGTAGCACAGTAGTTAAGCGACCGACTCTTGGTTTCTACTCAGATCGTGATCTCAGAGTTGTGAGATGGAGCCCAGGTATGGTTCTGTACAGAGCGCAGAAAATGCTGAAGTTTCTCTCTCCCTCTACCTTCACCTATCTCTCTCTCACTCAAATGAATAAGTAAATCTTTAAAAACGTTAATGGAGGGTGCCTGGATGGCTCAGTGGGTTAAGCCTCTGCCTTCAACTCAGGTCATGATCTCAGGGTCCTGGGATCAAGCCCCGAATTAGGCTCTCTGCTCAGCGGGGCGCCTACTTCCCCCCGCCCCTCTGCCTGCCTCTCTGCCTACTTGTGATCTCTGTCTGTCAAATAATAAATAAAATCTTTTTTTTAAAGTTTATAAAAAAATAATAAAAAATAAAAACATTCATGGAGAAAAATTAGTTCTATTTGAAAGTCATACTGAACACCAAAAAAATGGAACACAGAAAAAAGATCAATCTGATAGATTAATAGAACATTCTGTTTGTCCCCCGCCACCGACACACACATACACATACACACACGTTCTTCACTGGGATGTGTCCAAAATGATCTGAATAATCTACTGCCTGAGAAGAATGAGATTCACCAGGTCCAAGGACCCTAAAGAAGGCACTCCTGGGATTTTACCCCCATCTTGGGGAAGGGTCAAATCCACGCCCAGACACTTCCCCATAAGGCAATAATTCTGCTGCTCAAAATGCCTTGACACCAAGGGAGTACCAGGCTCTGGGCCCTGAAATCTTTCCTGCACCAGTAGTTGTACAACCTCCCTTTCCTGTGCCCTAGGTTCTGCAACATTTTCACACCTGTACTTTTGTTGTAGAACATAAGAATTTTCCAATTATTCTCTCACAGAGTGTTTCTATGAGCAGAGCCGGTACTGGTTCTCAACCTTGGGGGTTGCCTAGGTGAAATTTAAAACTGGCCCCCATATACAGAAGGCAGGGAGAGACTAAAGAAAGAGGCAGGCCACTCCAGTTTGGTGGATGGCAAATTGCAGCAAGGGAACAGCCCTCTGCACCAGTAGCCAGAATCTTAAAAGCTTATATTAGAAGCCTTAACAGGGTTCAGGCATAAATATAGTCCAGATGGCTTCAACAATACATTACTCTCTCAAGGATGCATCCTTTGAGCTAGTATGGGAATCGTAGATAGAACATACATTCCAAGGACAAGGGAGGGAGTAAGGAGCCTCTGATTGCCCGGGTCCTGCTTGTGGGTCAGCTGGTAGTCACAGCCTCAAATGCTGACCACCCTGTGCCCTTTGATCACTGAGCCTTGGCTCCCAACATGCTTCCAGTTCTTTGTATTCAACCATCAACAGACCGTTTCCCCTGTCAGAAGTATTTACCATGCTGTCCCTTTCTATCCCCTATTCTTTCTTGCACGCCTCTTACTCCTCCCTCAAGTCTCAGTGGAAGTGCCTCTTCCTCAGGAACCAAGTTATAGCCTCACATTATTGTCTCACAGCACTCTGTGCTTCTCCTTCATAGCACTTAGCAAAATTGAAGTTGACTATTTGTGCAAGTGTTTATCTAATACTTCTTGCATCTACTAGACTGTAAGCACCATGAAAACAATAAGCATTAATGTCTGATTTGCTACTGTATCCCAGCATCTAGCCTGGGACATGGTACATAATAAATGAAGGAAGGAATGAGTGGAGTTTTATGTATTTATTCCCTTACATTCCCTTAAGTTAAAACTTAAGAAATTTTATGATGAATGTAGATGCCAAATAAGACAGCTGACATACATACTTAGCCTAGGACAGTGTCAGACTCCATAAATATTTATTGCTTAATAAATATTGAACAATATTATTATGAATCAATGGCCACAAAGTCATGAAACATTTACTGTAAGTTGAGACTGTTCTTAATCTCTCCTGAAATATTGAATTTCCATAAAGAAGAAGAAAATTTAAATGTAAGTTCTCTGTTTTAATATCTGCAGCATTTAATAAAAATTCTATAGCAATGAATATGGCTCATATCACTGGCTTGGAATGTTGTTTGGTCACATCTTGTATTTTCCACTGAATAGCTTTCCCACCACCTGCCTTCATTAATTGAAGGATAATTATCTCTCTCTTGAGAACTACCTTTCCCACTTTCCCAGAGGCTTACTCATTCTAAATGCCTGGAGAAAACAAGAAAGCTCCCTTAACCCAACACAGTTGTTGTTTCTGTCACTGCCACAAGATGTCACTGTTGAAAACCAGGTCTTCACAATCTGAGGGATACATGTCTTCTCTAACCTGTCACAAAACCCTTTACAATCCTACTCCCTGAATAACTCCACACTTGAATATAAATTCACAGCTCTTTAATATCCTATTCAAGTGCTCGATTTTTCCCCCATGTTATGACAATGAAGCCAGAGTGGCTGAGTCTAAGGGATTTACAGTCTTAACTATATACAGTGTCACAGCTAGCCTGCTTGTGACTGGAAATCAGGTGCCTCCAGTTCAAATACGTCTCCTTGATACGTTTTGTTAATCCACATTCTTTGAAAATTCACAGAAGGTCTTTCACACAAATGAGCAGGATGTGGGGCACCTGGGTGGTTCAGTTGGTTAGGCGTCTGCCTTCAGCTCAGATTATGGTCCCAGGTCCTGAAATTGAGCTCAGCATCAGGCTCCCTGCTCAGCGGGAAGCCTGCTTCTCCCTCTCCCCCTGTCCTCCCCCTGGTTGTGCTCCCCGCCCCCTTGCAAATAAATAAATAATTTTTAAAAAGAAAGAAAGAGAGAGAGAGAGAGAGAGAGAGCAGGATTTCCAGTGTCTCTTGAATAATATTGCAATATTGAGCTCTTACCTGACACAGGGGCAACTTTCTAGAGATGAGCAGGTACCACTTTCCAACTCTTCCATGCCAGATTACACAAGGCACGTACTTCACTACAGTCTTATCCACTCCAAATTCATTCTTTGATACTGGCTGTTACCTGCCACTGAATTTATGATGCCTGTTTCCAGCCCTGATGTTTATCCAAGATTGATAATACCTGCCATCAGTTGTCAGTCAGTGCCATATTTGCCCATCAGAGAGGTCTCCAAGACTTTTCCTCCCACAAGACTCATTGACTCCCCCACCCAAACACCCAGCAGCAAGCTGAAGACAAGGCCAGCTACATAATTTGTAAAGCCCAGTGCAAAAGGAAAATGTGGGACCTCTTGTTCAAAAGGCAGGGGGGAAAAATGACAATAAAAATACTACACTATAAAACATTTTCTTTTATTCTACTGTCCTTCTCTCACAGTGTCATGGGGGCTTTTATTTGCTATTTAGTGGCAAGTTCTCTAAGACATGGGAATACTTACCGTACAAGTGCAGACACTCACTGGTATCCAAGGATCCCACCCGTGATTCTGTGCATATGGCCCACCAACAGCAGGATTCGTCTCCCTGTAGCTGCCAGGTGCCTGCCACAGCCTTGGGCATGGAAGACATCTCCCCTTCTCATGGCCCTGCTATCCCAGTCTATGGTGGATAGGCAACCATCAAGGGCCCATAACATCCATGCCATGATGCATTTGGTACTTGGATGAAGTGGGCAAAAGACTCTCCCCCATCAGTTCACCCACCAAATATACCATGGAGTTGCCAGCCCAGGGAAAGGATGTCTACCACTTTGTCCTGCTTCCAGATGCTATGAGGCATAAGCTGACCATGAACTTCCCATGTTTGCTCACATGCCACTACTCAGGCCAAAGAGGGACAATAGAATGCTACCTACAGCATCCCCCCAACCTCCTCTTTGCCAACTCAAGTTGGTTGCCACCTTGCAGAGGGCTACAGCAGTCAGGAAATGCAGACAGAGTGCAGAAGGCTGAGCGTGGCCAGGATGTCAAGGACTGGGGAGCCCATAGCTATGAACCTCGGCTGGGGAAGTGATAGGAGACACCAGGAGTAAGCTGGGGCTCCAGTTCCCCAACACATACTCCTTTGTGCCATCATACTCATGTACAAAATACAAATTCTAAGACAAAATTATTAAGAATTTCATAATAGCTACAGAGCATCAGGCCCCAAATGTGGGGCACTTCTGAGCAGGAGATGTATGATTGCACTGGTCCCACACCTGTGAAGCCAGCTCTGCCAGCCGACCATGGAATTTGAAGAGAAGTATCTTTGCCAAGCCACAAAAAGTTTGTTACACTTTTCCTCTAGGGCCATGGGTGCTTATTCTTTATGTTTCATAAACTAGTAGTGTACCCGAGGTGCTCATGTCTCTAGGAAAACCTGTTTCAAGGAAGGTGATTTCCTCTATCCACCTAGGCATAGAGGTAGATGGCAGCTTTTTACCAAAAACAGAATAATAACAACAACAACAATAAATTCTATATCACCAAGCACTGTAGTTAGGAAAAGCATATGTTCTAAGAAATTGAAAATTTTTGAGGAAAGTAATTAAATCATTAGTAGGCTAAAATAGCAACTATAATGATAAACACATAGACAAAGGCCACTTCGATGGTATCTCAATAAAAGAAAGGATTTCACAAGCACATTTGTATTCATTCAGATATGATTACTGCTCTTCACTTTTAATTGAATTTGGTAGAAAAGAGAACTAATATAAATGCATATTTTTTCAAGTGTCAGAATAGAGAAAGGTCCTCCACATTCCCTCTCCCTGCCCCCCATAGAGTGCCTTAGATCCTTGGAATTTCCTACATAATAACAATGATAAAATTGTCTCAGTATTTTTAACTAGTGGGTAACAATCTAGGCTTATAATTGGCATCTGAAGGGGAGGACAGTCTTGTGGAATTGAGCCACTAATCTGTGGGATCTGATTAAATTTCTGGACAAACAGGGTCAGAACTGAGTTCTATTGGACATCCAGCTACTTAGTGGTGTGAGAAATCCCACACCCAGCCCACCATCCCACACTGTAATTGGTGACCAAAATCATGATACGGTATGTTTTATTAGGAGAAGTTATCAAGTCATATTGGCCAAAGTTTTCTAATGATCATCAAAAAACAAATATTAATTGGGTTATGGACATTGGGGAGGGTATGTGTTATGGTGAGTGCTGGGACAGACGTGTACCCCTTGGGCAAATATTACATTATATGCTAATAAAAATAATTAATTAAAAAATCTTAAACAGCCTACAGCTTAATGAGGAGGTTCAGCTTTACTTCTTAATTAAACAAAAGCTGGTAAGAAGCAGAAAGAATTCATTTTCTTTCTTCGTCTCACCTCCTTTCTCTTTCCATCTATACACATTACATTTTTTTTAATATTTTATTTATTCATTTGACAGAGATCACAAGCAGGCAGAGAGAGAGGCAGAGAGAGAGGAGGAAGGGAAGCAGGCTCCCCGCTGAGCAGAGAGCCCGATGCGGGGCTGGATCCCAGGACCCTGGGATCATGACCCGAGCCGAAGGCAGAGGCTTAACCCACTGAGCCACCCAAGCGCCCCAATATACACATTACATTTCAAATATCTCTGAACTTCACCACCTTTTCTCTTTTCTCTACAACATTATTTTAGTATGTTTGATAGGAAGCATATCTGACTAGGACTTTGATTCATATGATTTGAATTTAATGCTCTATTTATGTTGTAATGTCAACGTTGTGGTTATTATGGTTTCATTACATATGTATCAGGCTATAGCATGTGTTGGTCACTGGCTTAGGTTGTAGCAATAAGGATACTAGAGAAACAAAAAAGTATATTAATTTTATAAGAAATAAATCATTGTGGGACGCCTGGGTGGCTCAGTTGGTTAAGCCGCTGCCTTCAGCTCAGGGCATGATCCCAGGGTCCTGAGATCGAGTTCCGCATCGGGCTCCTTGCTCGGCGGGGAGCCTGCTTTTCTCACTGCCTCTGCCTGCCACTCTGCCTGCTTGTGTGTACTCTCTCTCTGACAAATAAATAAATAAAATCTTAAAAAAAAAAAGAAAGAAATCATTGTGAAAACATTCAATTTTATTTCATGGTCTGTTTATTATTTCAAAATTCCCTTCCATAATGTCAATGGTTTTAATTTTAATATCTGAATGTTTACAATACACAAATGGTTTTGTGACTATTCCAATAATAAGAAAACTGACATTAAATGAACATAAGAGGGAAAATTTTGCTATCTACTACTTTGGAGGATTATCCTATCAATACGCTTAATCTAATTAGTACATGATTATGTGATTCTCTGCCACTGTTTCTTTGCTATTTTGGGGGGGAAAAATTCCTTTTCAAATCCTAGTTTCAAAGAGCTTTGATAGGTCTTCAGGGCTTCGGTATACTTTAGTAATTCTGACCTCCTCGATTCCAGAGGCTTCCATACACTTGAGTAAACCTCTCCCATGGCCCCACGTTGAAATTTGTCTTCAACCAACTCTAATGCTTAACCCCAAAATACCTCTGACTACAGGTTTCTATCATGCCACCTCTCTCATTGCTCCCCCACTTTTAGTCCTAGACTACGTGCCCTTTGAATCTGCTGGCCTCATATCCTTCCCTATCTAAATTGAACCCTATGGTTTATCTCTTGATGACCATTTCTCTCCACCAAGTTTAATTCCCTAGATTTTGTGTCTAATTTCATAAGAACTTCAACACAATTTATACATTTTTATTAGTCCTTTGTTTTCTCTTTCATGTGTATACTTAACATTCACCTGTGCTCCTAATCTCACCCTAACCTCCTCATTTTCCGCAGACGGTCTTGCCTTAAATGCCACTGCGTAAGTTAAGTCTGAATCATCTTCCTCCTTTTCTTCATGCTCAGAAAAAGAGCATGGTTAATTCTCTGCCCTTATAATCACCTTCTGCCTCTCCAAATCTGCCTCCCCAAATTTCCACTTCCTTGTAGACCTTGCTCCAACTATTTCTACATATCTCTCCTGAATGTTCATCCTCTCTCTCTCCTAGTTTTTTTTTTTTTTCAGATTACAGTATGCCCTACTTTCAGCCATTTTTTTTAAACAACACAACAAAAAACATCTGATCCCACGGTCATGACAATTTTTCTACCTAATGCATGGGTTTTCCTACCTAATGCATCTTACTTATCTTCACCTCATTAAATCCAAATTACAGTGCATGTATAACTTTCTTAAGAGAAATCATTCTTGCTGCCCAAGACTGATCATTTCCTTTGTCAAACACTTTCAATAAACTGTGTTCCCTTCATCCAGAGAATTATCTCAATTTGTAATTATATATAATTTAGCATGATTCATTTATAAATTTTCCTCTTCACCACTCTCAAAACTTTGGGAGAACAGGCATGTGTCTGTTTTTTTGCTTGTCTTTTTCTACATAAGAATTTATTGTTTTTACATTATAATATTTTTGTTTCCAGTAAAAATTTATTTTTTTGTTTTTCTTTTATATATTAGTCACCATACAGTACATCATTAGTTTTTGATGTAGTATTCCATCATTCATCATTTTGATAAATATATTACATAGGACCTAGAATGTATTTGTTGTTCAATAAGTGTTTATAAAGGAATGGATAAGTTCATGACTATTTCTCATATATCCCTCTTTTAAAAGTATATCATAGCTCCTTAATCCAGAAAACTAATATGAGTCTTTCAGTTAAAACAAAACACCTAGTTTTTTCTTCATATTGGCAATGCTAAAAAAGACAGAGCATATGTAGGGAGAAAAAAAATCATTGGCTTGGGAAATGGTAAGCCAATTCTCTGCCATTGTGGGAAATGAATTTTTTGAAGTTTCTTTCTTCCCCTGAAACGCTTAATTTTCAGATTATTGCCCACTAAAGTGAGTAATAGGCTATTTCTAAAGGAAAACTTGGAAAATTTTTGATTTGAGCATCTGGGTGGCTCAGTCATTAAGCATTTGCCTTCGGCTCAGGTCATGATCCCAGGGCCCAGGGATCGAGTCCCAAACTGGGCTCCCTTCTCAGCAGGAAGCCTGCTTCTCTCCCTCACCCACTCCCCCTACTTATATTCCCTCTCTCACTGTGTCTCTCTCTATCAAATAAATAAAATAAAATCTTTTAAAAAATTTTTTGTTTTATATATCTACAAATATTTTGAAATCTCTCCCATTATTAAATGCCTATGTGACAAATGTTAATTTGGCCTATTGACTTGTTTCAAGGCAATATGCTATGTAATAGATCATACATCCACAGTGATCTTCATTCTTGAATATGACTACTTCAATATGCCAGAGAAAAAGTTTTCTTTGGCAGAAGGAAGCTTAGCCAGCTCAACTTCAATTTCACATTGAAGCTAGGACTTTGATACCATTTAAGTCCCCTAATGAAAAGATGATGAATGCGGTATAAAAATATGATAATAGATTGTCTATTTTTAGTGAGAAATTTTAATAATCAATAATTAATTTTTCATTGATTTTACATGTGCCTTTTTTTTTCCAGAAGATATGATTTTGGTTCTTTCCCACAGAAGTTTAAAATTTTGTCTTTTTCAATACTCTTCTATTCCTATAATGCATTGTCCATCAAAGTATCTGCCTTGGGTTTGTCTAAAATAAAGGATGAAAAAACAACCCTTTAAAAATGTTGTATTATGAATTTACCAAAATAAAACTGCCATCAGAGAAAATGTATTCCTCTTCCTCTCTTTATTTATTTATTTTTTTCTTAGATGAATTCGAAGTTATAGTCTTAGCTGGTCCTCCAATAGTTCTACTATAGAATACATTTAAGTTAAATTCCTGAGATAAGTTTTAGCTGGTATTTCTATTTCTACAGACATGATCATGTAGACAGATGTCTAAGGTAACAATAATATAAACCTTAAGGAAAATTTAGCTAAACATATGTACTGGACTATAGATAAAGAGTTCAATTATGTGTTACTGTATTTGAAGTGATGCTACTAAGCAAAAGAGAGTCCTCTTAGTAGGTCCTTATAGGTAAGTCCTCATTGTGTTAAGTTCTCGTTATGTTAAGTTTTGTGTCCAGAGGACTGATAAGGCTTCCTGATGACATTTAGCAACAATGCTAACTGTAATAAAGGAGACATACCTCAGCAAAATATTTGGCTTATAAACATTTAGGGAATTAAAGAGTTTGTAAGTGGTTATTAACACAAAGAAATGCATAGATTTCCTTAGAAGATTTCCTTAGAAAGTAAAATGAAGTAGGAACTATTAATTAATTAATTAAACATTAATTAATGTTTCTCATAGTTAGCATATAAGCCAAAAAATGTGGATTATAATTATGGTGTATGCATAGATGTGTCTTTAAAGACACATTGTGTGAGCTTTGCACAGTGGCAGTATTGTAGCCAATGAGGTTTATCAGAGGTGCGATTATTGCTATTTAAAGACACATTGTGGTGAAGCCAGCATCAAAATAAGCTCAGAGCACTGGAGCACAGCCTTTCTAGTGATAGCTATACACCGTTAACTTACTAACAAAGGTTCCACCTCAATTTGCCTTGAAACTCCTAGCTTATGACAAACAAGAGTCTTCTTTGAAGAGTGAAAACAGGCAGCATATGTTGATGTGCAAAACTAACACTGTATGGTGATTCCTCAAAAAAAAGTTAAACGTAAAATTACCATATAATTCAGGAATTTCACTTCTAAAATTGGGCATATAGAAAATAATTGAAAACAAAAACTCAAAGAGATATTTACACACCAATGTATAGCATTACTCAAATGACATCATTCACAATAGCTGAAAGATAGAAAGACCTAAATATCCATCAACAAATGCATAGATTTAAAAAAATGGGATACATTCATTCAATGGAATACCATTCAGCCTTAAAAAGGAATGAAATTATGACACATGCTACAACATGGATGAAATTTAAAGAAGTGCTAAGTGAAATAAGCTGGTTGCAAAGGGACAACGATTACATGATTCCATTTATATGAGGTTTCTAGAGTAGGCAAATTCACAGAAATGGAATAGAATGACAGATGCTAGGAATGGGGAGAAAAGACAAAGGAGCTGTTGTTTAATGGATACAAAGTTTCAATGTGGAAGATAAGAAAGTTCTGGGGATGGATGGTGGTGCTGGTTGCACAATATGAGTGTACTTAATGTCACTGGGTAGTACACTGAAAAATGATTAAATGGTAAATTGTATGTTATATATACTTTGCCTTTTTTAAATCTCATAAAATAGATGTTAGGCATATACCATTTAGAAAATTCAGATAAGCAAAAAGTTCTTATAATTTTACCAATTTCATATAACTACTGTTAACATTATGGGGGGAAACCCTAATACTAACGATTTTGCTGAATGTGACATGACTATTCACACCCCTCAAGGAAAAAGTAGAACGGTTTAAGCAAAACCAAGTTGAAATGGATCTTAAAATGCATCTTTTAAAAAGAAAATGGAAAAAAAAATGCTTCTTTTACATATGAAAAACAGAAACAGAGTCCCAGAACATCTAAAGAACTTCCTCCAACTTCAGAGAATTCAAAATACAACTTGACTCTTAGCTAATATTCATTAACACAAATATTTGTTGCCTAAATATTTTATCCTACCTGCAAAAAAGTTAATTGAAGAGTACCTGGGTAGCTCAGTGGGTTAAGCATGAGACTCTTGACCTCCCCTCAGGTCATGATCTCAGGGTCATGAGATCAAGCCCCACACAGACTCTACACTCAGCATGGAGTCCACTTGAGATTCTCTTCCTCTGCCCCTCCCCCACTTGCACGTGCCCAAGCTCTCTCTCTAAAATAAATAAATATATCTTAAAAAAAAAAAAAGTTGAGTCCTAAACAAACTAAATCCATCCACATCCATGGCAACCAGTGTGTTTCAAATTTAAAATCTTGCTGAATAGAAATAGACAACACAAGCCTTTAGCACTTTAATAATTAGCAGACAGAAAGGTTATTGAGAGGATAATTAGAATGACAACAGAGCTTCTAGTAGGTATATGAGCACCAGAAACAATGTACATTTGAGTCCAACATGATCATCACTGCTTTGTGTTTTCAACTCTTTTTTCCCTATACATATTGATTGATTACTTATTATCAGATGGTTTCTCAAAAGCTTAAACGTTAATCTTTGGTGTTGAAAGGGAAATTGATTGATACACTAAGCATGAGCCATGGCTATGACTCAATACTTCATGTGGACTCACTGGAACAAGAGGAAAAATCTACTTGATCTAGGACATGGCCCTGGAAATTCAACATAGCTTGAATTTTAAATAAATATACATACAGACTCCATGAATGCACCAAAGTCAAGATTTATTAAGAGTATGTTTTTAGGGTGCCTGTGTGGCTCAGTTGGTTAATCAACTGCCTTCAGCTCAGATCATGATCCCAGAGTCTTGGGATAGAGTCCGGCATCTGGCTCCCTGCTCAGTGGGAAGCCTTCTTCTCCCTCTCTCTCTGCCCCTCCCCCTGCTTGTTCTCTCTCTCTCTCTCTGTCAAATAAATAAATAAAATCTTAAAAAAAAAAAAAAGAGTATGTTTTTATTACCCACATGGTCAAAAAAAGAGTGTAGGTTTTTTAAGTACACACACCGCATTACTTACCTCACAAACTCACCCAACCTGTTTTTTATTGTGTGGATAATCCCATTCACATTTATCTCTCTCTTTTTTTTAAAGATTTTATTTATTTATTGGTGGGGGGGAGACAGAGGGAGAGGGAGAAGCAAACTCCCCACTGAGCAGGATGTCCAATTCAGGGCTCGATCCCAGGACCCTGGGATCATGACCTGAGCTGAAGGCAGACGCTTAACCAATTGAGCCACCCAGATGCCCCCTCTTACATTTTATATCCCAGAGAAAGGCTAAGTAATTTGTTACTTTAAAAAACTTGCCCCTCTGAAAAACAAACAAAGTATCATGGTGACATTTCTTGGTAAGGCCCCAACATTCTTAAGGTATAAGAGAATACAATAGTAACTTATCCGGAAAGGGAATGTGCACTCTTTCAGTGATCCTTGACCTCATTTGTGACTGTTTCCTCCTTCCCTGAATGCTTATTATCCCCATGACCCCAAAGGAGAAATGATTCATCCCCTCAAAGATGAATTTTTCAGGGTATTTATTATTTGAGATTTGGCTGACTCACACATACAATGGAATGTTTTGTTTTTCTTCCTTTGATTTGTTTTATTCAGAGGTTCCCAATCATGATCTTTTTCACCTCCCATGATTCGTACATGCTTTTCCTTAGGAAGAAATGCTCTTCCTCAAACACCACTTTCTTGATGAGCACCAATGTGTCCTTCAAGTCCAAGTTAATAAGAAACCTCCTCTGAGAAGTTTTCAGGCTCATTTCCATTTCTCATTAGATTTTCTTTTTAGCATTTTACTTATTCATCTGAAAGAGACAGAGAAAGCACAAGCAGGAGGAGGAGCAGAGGGAGACAGAGAAGCAGACCTGTCGCTGAGCTGGGAGCCTGACTTGAGGCTGGATCCCAGGACCTGGAGATCATGACCTGAGCCAAAGGCAGACGCTTAATCATCTGAGCCCCCCAGGTGCCTCTCTCATTGGATTGATCACACGTATCAGGGTGTCTTGACACAGGCATCTACTGTTCACTTACTCCACTATATGGCAATATTTTCACATTCACAGAGGAGAGAAATGTGTGCTCTTCTACTTACTACACTACCACTCTTCTTTCAGGGAGAGTATTTTGTTCACCTCTGTATTAACTGCACCTAAAACAGTGAGTGTCATGTACTAACAGTTCCCCAATAGTTTGTCTTCAATGTTGATTATTTAATTCCAAATTCTAAAATGTAATCTATTACCTTACTAGAAGAGCTGAGACTCAAACTTAGGTCTGTGTCTAAAGCCTAAGATAATCCCTGTTCAATATGCTAACTATTTATCTGTTCACTAAACCTCATTTTTTTTTTCTGCTTCTTGACCATACAGCTAGACTTCATTTCCCAACAATAGAAGAACAATAGTAGAAGTGAAATATGACACTTTAGGGCCTGGTCCCTAAAAATAACTTTCTGCCAATTTCTACCACTTCTCCTCTCTTCTGGCTAGATTCAGTAGAGGAATCCAAGACCCTAGAAAATGGCAGAGCCACCAGATAGGTCCCTAAGTCACCACATGGAGGAGACCAGATATACCCAAGTAGAACCACTGTGAGAGCAAGACATACTTTTATTTATCTTTAAGCTCTTATTTGAAGCTTTTGTTCATCAACTTGCCCACTCAATACACTTCCAGAACTGTAATTTTTATACTTCTGTTCCTGAATTTTTAAAATATATATATATATATATATATATATATATATATATAT
>ML105884.1:0-30401 GCA_003697995.1 Taxidea taxus jeffersonii | reverse complement strand
ATCTTATTTGAAAGATGGAAGTAGAGGCTTTCTTAGAGAAGAGAACTATTTTGCTCCTTAGTGGATTATTTCATTGTGAAGTGATGACTCCCAGGTTATAGTATGGAAAGCAGAAAAATGAAAAATTCGATTCCTTTGCATAATAAGTAAAAGAATTTTGAGATTCCCTGGGCAATGTAGCAGCTTAAGAGAGGAATGAAAGAGCCAGGAGCAAGAGAGAATAAAAGGAGGCTGGTGAGAAAGGGAAAGTTTCCATCAGGATAGGATAACACCAGGACCTGGAATAGCAATGCCCCTGAGAAGTTCCCAGCATTGGGAATTCTCGAGACACACTGAAGAACAAGAATGTCTACTATTCATTCTCACATTGCTGCCACATTGTTTCTTGCTAGCCTAGAATGCAACCCCCTTTCTACCCCTGAATATAATCCCATTATATCCCTGGAAGTTTAAAAAAGTCTCACCTATATGAATGCCTGTATGAGTTGTGTTTTAAGAAAATTAAAGGAAATGGCAAGATGTGAGGTACAATAGAAATTACAGTCTCTGAGGAAGCAGGACATCAGAGGAAGAAAGAAGTAGGAGAAACACAGGGTCCTTCCCTCCTACATAACATGTCATATACGTTTGCTCAATCTTTGATGTCCCTGAAAATATGCTTTCTAATAGCTGAATGCCATTCCAGTGTATGACCTCACCATTTTCTTAACTTTGCCCCCATTTGGTGTGCTTAGATTGTTTCCAGTTCCCCACTGTTACACATAGTTGCTCAGTAAATATCCTCTTACCTAAAATTTGGGTTCCAATCCATTATTTCCTGACTTAGTTAAGGCTCCTTTTGTTGTAATGAACAAAAATCCACTCAAATCTGCTTAGGTTAATTTGTAATGAATAAAAATCCACTCAAATCTGTTAAGAAGTGCAACTTAACATAAGAATCCAGGATTACTGCACAAAACCACAACCTCGTGTAATCAGCCTGAGAAAGAGGGGAGCTGTAAAATCACCAGCAACTGCATCTCAGTGCTTCTTCCCAAGGACACCCATTGTCACATATCTCTGTCTCTATATACACGTATGAGAGAGAGAATTTACTATTAATATTAATATTCCATAAACTATAAAAGATATACAGCAGGTTCTACTCCATTCCATCTAAGAAATTGCTGGATGTCCTATAACTAATGACTAGGCTACTTTCCTTACAAGTCCTATGTCCTATACTTTTTAGGTCTATTTTTCTCACATATATTCTTATTCCATGTGTTTACAATGGGAAAGCGACTTTGGGACCACATTCAGTCCTACTCATTCAAAGTTCACAAATTACAAAAATGGCTACTTAATACTTGCACTCCATCTCTCTCACTTGAGTGCTCTGTCCTTCAAGAATGCTTACTACATTTTGTCTGCAAAAGGAGGCTTCTTCAGTATAAGGGGTGGGGAAGGGACAGGGATCTGCATCTTCTCCATAATCCTTCACCTTTCCTGCCCTTGTAGCCATATTGGGATCTTGAATCTAGCAAGCATTTGACTTCATCCTTTTTCACTACTTTGGTTTTTTCTATTCTTTTTGTGGTCCATGGAAGTATCTGTCTTGCTTTTGAGTTGGTCATGTTCTTTCAGATATCTCCTTAAAAAATTATCTATCATTGATCTTTGATGCAGAGAAGATGTATCATAGCCTGGAAGTCCGCCCACTTAAAGCTTCTCTTCCTTGTACCTATTGACTTTCTCTCCACCTCAAACATTCTAACATGGTGGTCTTCCCCCAGGGTCTAGAGAAGGAGGGCATGGACTGGGCAGTTCCACAAACGATGTATCTACACATCCTTAGAATAAGTTCCTAGAAGTGGAATTTCTGTCTCAAAGGTATGATAGTTACACATTTTGATATATATTGCAAGATTGTCCTCCAGAATACTTAAATCAAGTTATGCTTCTACTAGCAGTATGAGAGAGTAGCCAACACTATGTATTCTCAGGAGTCATGATTTAAATTGGCATTTATTCAACATTACATCTGGCGAGATCAAAGTCCTGCATTACCTTCCCTATTCATCATCATAGTCATACTTCAGGGAAAACAATGTTGAGATAATAGCATGGCACTTCCTGGATGCCAATCAGAGTTCTCTTCCCATCAGTCTGCATCTTTGGACTACCTTCACATTCTTTCATGAATGCAACTGAGCATTATGGGATGTGTAATATTGTGATTTATAATAAATATATATTTGATCTTCATCCCTGTTTCTGGCACAGACTTCCTTTTAAAACCTTTGAAATTTCCTGAATAAGAGCCACACAGGTGTGTTGATATTCATAACAAACCCCTTTAACCACACCTGAGTTTATATTAAGTCACCTGAGGTGACTTTTGGAAGGCACATCAGGATGAGGGCTGGTTGCCAGGGGAACCAACCATGTGATTCGAGGGTTGGAACTTTTAGTCATACCTCCAGATCTCTGGGGACAAAGGAGAAGAGCTGGAAGTTGAATCACTTGCCAATGGTTGTTGACTTACTCAATAATGACTGTGCAATAAAGCCTCCATAAAAACCCAAAATAACTGGGTTCAGAGAGTTTCTGGATTGGTGAACAGGTGGGGCTTCTGACAGGATTGCACACCCGAGAGCATGGAATCTCCATACCCCTTTTCACATACCTTGCCCCATGCATCTCTTCTACCCAGCTGTTCCTGAGTCATATCATGTTATAACAAACTGGTTGTAGTAAGTAACATGTTTCTTTTATTTCTTTAGCCTCTCTATCAAGTTAATTGAACTCAAGGAAAGTATCATGGGAACCTCTGATCTACAGCTTGTCAATCAGAAGCATAGGTGACAACCTGGACTTGCAACTGGCATCTGAAAGGTCAGAGGAGAAGAGGGAGTCTTGTAGGACTGAGCCCTTAACCTGTGGGGTCTGATACTATCTCCAGGCAAATAGTATCAGAATCGACTTAATTGCTTGGTAGTGCTGGAAAAAATATATACTGTGTAGGGTGTCTAGTTAGTATTATGTAGAATCTATGGACTAAGCATTAGTATTTTAGCACAAATTTTACCAGGATATCTGAGCTAAATCCAGGTCACTTAACATCCTAAAGGCATATAAGAATGTGCTTATTTTTATTATTTATTATTTATTGTTATTTATTACATATTTTATAAGTATTTATAATAAATGACATTATTTATTTATTATTATTTATTATTTCTAGATTAAGCACTAAGGGCTTAAAAGAAATTTTATTAGAAAAAAATAAGGGGCGCCTGGGTGGCTCAGTGGGTTAAAGCCGCTGCCTTCGGCTCGGGTCATGATCCCAGGATCCTGGGATCGAGCCCCGCATCGGGCTCTCTGCTCTGCGGACAGCCTGCTTCCTCCTCTCTCTCTCTGCCTCTCTGCCTACTTGTGATCTCTGTCTATCAAATAAATAAATAAAATCTTTAAAAAAAAAAGAAAAAAGAAATGTTATTAGAATAACAATGTCAAGTTCAGGTGAAATGCCGTTCTAAAAGCAATGTTTACAACCATCCAAAACAGTTATGCAAGGGTTTGAAAAGATTGTGTTCAGAATATAAGAGACTTAGTAGAGTCCCTCTGTCATTTCCCCTAACCTGGCCTCCTAGATGCACATGGCCAAAAACTCACACACTTGTCCATAAGAAACTGGGAAGCGATGCTCACTGAGTATACCCAGCCTAACATCTCCCGATTTGTTTTCTGTTTGGGGTGGGGTTTTTTGGAAAATGTGTTCTTTTCATTTTTCTCAGTATATTATTATTTTATAAGAACTAGGATCAAAGGACTCATCTCCACTTAGCCCCCATGGAACCATTATAGCACTTGTACATATATTATGTCACTGAATACGCATAATAACATTTGAGTAGATATTATTATTCTGCCCATTTCACAAATGAGAAAACTAAACTTATAAAAGTAACCAATATAAATTGTTTCTGCCCTCAGGCTCAATTTCTCCCTGCTAGTGACGTTTAGCCTGGATTTTGTTTTGTAGCAAGTTTTCCTTGTTAATCCATGGAATGAAGGTAGTATGGACTCCACATTACTTTCTAATGTATCTGCATGACTCAACATGGGTCATTCTGCTATCTTCTGGTCACAGAGAATGCTTCAGGGATAGAAAGGAATAACTTCTTCCTCACTCTTGAGCTTTCCCTTGTGTTTTGAGGACATTCAAATATTGTAACTGGTCCTCGTTTTCCCCTTCCCTCACTCCACCTAAGTAGAGGTGCAGAGATTTATCTGATTGTTACAGTTGAGAAAAGAACACAGGGCATGTTCACCTCAGCAACTTCAGAGATTCTCTGAAGAGCTAGTTCTGTGAGAACATAGGGTCTGCTTTGCTCCCACAGGGACAGGTTGAGTGAGCCCTTACAGTGGAAAATATAGCTGCAGGAAAGGTCTGAGCCACTCTACAATTGCCATGACCTGGTAGTTAATCTGCAACACCTTCAAGTTCAGTTATCAAACCCATTTTACCATCATACTAGAATAATCCTCTAAATTATCTTTCCCCACTAATAAGGGCAATGTTTTATTTCTCTGCCTTATTAGGCCAAAGAGGTACATGGCCCAATAAGAGCTAATCCCCAAGCTAGGAGAAGGTAGTAGGGAGGAGGGAAGCAGCACTGCTCTTTCCCACTGGACTTGAATGGGGGAGGATATGAGCCTGTAAGTCTGTAAGAGGAAGGCAGCCCAAATCAAGGATAAAACCCAGGTTCTGCTAACATCAGGTGAGTTCTAAAATCAGTTACTCCTGAAGATCACTCTACAATTTAGACTTCTAGATTAATAATACAACATATTTCCTTTATTACTTAAGCTGAGATGAGTTGGATTTTCAATCACCTCCAACAGAAAGAGTCCATACACAGGAATTAGCAAAGGAATATTAAGTAAGAAGACATAAAATAATTGATTGGGGAGTTTGGAGATGGAAGTTCAGGCTGGAATGAACTTCCTAGAGAGGATCTTAGTTTGGATCTGTTAAAGACACAATCAATGAATGATCACTATTATATGCTAAACGCAATGATGAATAACACAAAGTCTCTACCCTCAAGTTATTAACTCTAATTGCCTGGGGGAAGGTGAACACTAAAATGCTCTCTCCATATGAAGTGGCAGGTTCAACAGCAGAGCCATTCTCACAGTGAGCTATGAGGGTCCAGAAAAGAGCCTCCATCCATGGGGACTGGAGTGGAGATTGTCAGAAGCCAACACCTGAACTGCTCCCTGAAAGGAACAGGACTAGGAGTTGGCTGTGAGAAGATGGCAGCATAGGGCTTTCCAGACAAAGGGAAAGGAAGTTTGCTTAAGCAGAGAAGTATAAAGTAATATGATGTTAGGGGGGAAGGGAGGGGTCCTGACTTAGGCTTGTTGGACCCTAAAGGATGAGGAGGAAGATGGAAACATGATCACATATCTGGAGCAAAGATGCACATAGAGGAAGAGTTGGATCCATGTCAGAAAAATAGGTTGTCAGCAGACTTTTAGAGGACCCAAAATGCCACGAGGGACAATGAAACTTAGCCCTTACAATAAGTGATGAGATGAAACTGAAGCACAGCTTTTAACAGAAAATTACATGAAAAAAATCCATGTTTTAAAAAAAAAATCTGGCAACAGACTACAGCACAGATGGGATGCCAAAATATCAGTTAGGAGACTATTACATTGGTCAAACTGAGAGGAGGTGAGGACCTGAACTATATAGAACTAAAGAGGGAATTGATGAAAGAAGTAAAGCTAACTACCAGTATTTGCTCTAATCCTATAGTAGTTGGCTTAAAAGTAGGTATCATGAAGAAGTTTTTCATCTCCACTTGTATAATGGTTATATGTGAATATATATGTTTTTCACCATATGGTTTGCAAGTTCTCAAGCACAGGGTCTATGGCTGGTTCTTTGTGATTCTCTTGGCACATAGTAGGTATTTACAAAATAGTATAGGCTTTAATTGAATTGTCAAATCCAGTTTTGTTGTTTTTACTATTTTTTATCTTCGTCAAATATGAGTCTATGTTTATTTGACAAGGTTATATTGTTTGCATTGTTATAAAAGTAAATAGGAAAATGAGTTCAGAAGGGCACTGGTCCAGGAGAGAGAATATACAGTGATCCCAGTATTGTTTACGAAATAACCATAAGGAGATATTTAATCCTATTTATCTACTAAAGTCCACCAAGATAAAAAATGAGAATGTTCTTTTACAAGATACATGGAAACTTCACATTAAAAAGACTGAGGGGGAATAAGAAGCAGTCCTTGTTCTCAAAAAAAGCACAAGGGAAAATGAAGACAGTAGTAACTATTATATAAATCATTTTCTTAAACTTAGGATTCAGACACCATAAACCCAGGGAGTTTTAAGGTTTTTGTAAAAGACCTAGGGTTTAATAAATAAATAAGTTGCCATTCTCACGGTTATTTTTTTACCTAGCTTTTTTTTTTTTCTAATTGAGAAAACTGATTAAAAGAAAATCAGTTTTTTAAAAAGTAAACTTTGAGGGCACCTGGGTGGCTCAGTTAGTTAAGGGCCTGACTCTTGATTTCAAACAGGTCATGATCTCAGAGTGTTGGGATCAAGCCCTGTGTCAGGCTCCACACTCAACATGGAATCTGCTTAAGGATTCTCTCTCTCCCTCTGCCCCTCCCCCCTCTTTCTCTCTCAAATAAATAAATAAATATTTTTTAAAATGATAAAAGTAAGCTTTGGTACCGCTACCATTAACTACACCGCCGATACTGAAGCTAACCCCTTGATCTTGCTAAAGCTATGAGTGCTCTCACCTTCAGGCAAGTATCTTGTGGATTGACACAGCTCATGAAGAAATTGCCATTTCAGGTAATGTCTGGAATTTCTGCAACTGATAAGGCAATGGTTCTCATTTTTAAAGGACAGAAGAGACTTATCTACAGTATTTGTTTTACTGGCTTCAGACTGTACCCTCAGACTGTACCCTCAGAGATTCAGCAGACTTAGTGTGGGAATCTTTCAGTGGTCACACACCCTTAATGACTCTGAGGTAAGAGCTCCATGGACCATGTTTTGAAAATCATATACTATCTAGGTTTCTTATGTCATGAATACCTGCATCGGGGTATGAATCTGACTATTTACTTACTATCTACTTAAAATATAGTGGCACAGATAAAATTTTGCTCAATGACAAGGGAAGGCAGGAAGTGGGTAAGAGAAATACTCTCCAAAAATAGGTGATATTTGATTCGAGATTTAAAAGATGAGAAGAAATTTTACAGCTGGAAAGGGACAAGAAGAAAAACAAAGATGAAGAAGGAAAATATATGCAAAAGAATGACAGGTAGATATGGCAAAATATAAGACTATAGATGTAGCTTGGGCTTCCATATACAGAGCCTAATGTCCTCAGAGGAGCAGTGTACCCTGCAAGTTTGTGGTTCCCAAACACAACAGCTGTACTTGGAATCTCCTAATGTTTTTTATCAAAATGTAGATTCCTAGGGCCTCCAGCAGACCCACTGGATCAAATCCCTTAAGGAGAGATCTGGATATAGGGACTTACAAGAAAGGTCCCCTGGCACTCTGATTAGCAGACAATATGGGAACTACTGGTAAACCAAAGGCTTGTCCAAACTGAGACTCTAGGTCCTTAAGAGAATATAGCATTTGAGAATTGATATCAGGAAACATCCAGCCAGCAAAGCAAAATATAGTCAAGAAGAAGTTCCAAAGCCAGAAATAAGACAGTCAGAAAATTTCCATAGAGTAGAGGACATATTATAAAGATGAGAGTCAGATAAATGAGTTGGACTAAAAATAAAGCATATGTGGACACAGAAGGCAGTTTCTAGAATAAAGACAATGTGAGACAGATAAGTGTCCTCTGAGAGATGAAGCAGAGGTGAACTTCCTAAACTGTACAAGGTACTGTCCGTAGAGATGGTTTAACAGCATCCTTAGCTGATGATGAAAAAATATATGGTTCAATCAGAAGTTGAAAAGACAAATCTAAGAAAAAAAAATCTGGATTGCAGTTTGTGGAGATTTTGATTCAATAGGAACCTGACTTTTAATCAACAGAATAGAGAAAAGAGGCACTGAATCATCAAAGGAAAAAAAGGTAGTGTGCTGTCGCTGATAGTTTTGTAAATTACATAGGTTTAGGATTCAACTCAGTTTCCCTTCAGTTATCTAGAACTGTTCTTAAAACTACCAGTAGATGGTGCCAGGGTTTTGGTAAATATAACGGTAACACCAATGACTGTAAATTCAATACTTTGTTTTAAAAAAGAAAAACTTGTGTTAAAGAAAGACTAAAACCAACTAAGGAAAAACTAGATTGATATCCGAAGACTTCTTTCTTGTCCAAGACTTATATTACTCCGATTTTTACACTACTCTAGTTTTAACTTATGACCAAAAAATTGCATAACCTAGCCAGAAGTGAAACAGATAATGAAAGCCACAAACATAAAAACTCTGAAGAATGTTGAAAATAGTTGTCATTTAAGAAATGTGTATTTGCAAAGGAATAAATGTCACTTAAGAAATGTGTATTTGCAAAGGAATAAATGAAACAAGATGGGATCGGGAGGGAGACAAACCATAAGAGACTCTTAATCTCACAAAACAAACTGAGGGTTGTGGGGGTGGGTAGAGAGAGGGTGGTTGGGTTATGGACATTGGGGAAGGTATGTGCTATGGTGAGTGCAGTGAAGTATATAAACCTGCCGATTCACAGACCTATACCCCTGGGGCTAATAATACATTATATGTTAATAAAAAAGTTTTTTTAAATATGTATTTGCTATAAAGCAGCTAGCTACTTTCAGTGTGTGTCATCATTTGTGGGCTTTAGGCACTTTTACTTACATGGGCCCCTTCCTCCATTATATTTATATTATATGTAAAATAAAGACAAATATGTTCCAAACTGGATTCATAATTTTTTCTCAAGTAGGCTCCACACCCAACATGGGGCTTAAACTCATGACCCTGCGATCAAAAGTAGCATACTCCACCAACTGAGCCAGTCAGGCACCCCAAACAGGATTAATTATTAAGTATTATTATTATATTAACACTGTCCTCTAAATTTAAAACAAAATAAAAGTGTCAGATGTCCTATACACTGTGTCTGTTATGCCTAATGGTAAGTCCACCCTCTCTACTTTAAGTTATCTTAAGAAACAAAACTTGGAGAGTAAAACCAGGGGGAGAGAACAAAGGTGGGAAACAAAGTAGCCCATGCTGACCACTGCAAACATAAAATTCCTTTAAAGCTTTATGAGGTATCTTAAAATTATATTCAGATATTTCAAGAAATGTTTTAAATTACTTCCCATCAGGGAAAAATAAGAAAAACAAAATTTCTTAGCTGATTCATTAGTCGATGCATAAGTTTCAATTGCAGTGAATCTAAAACTCTCTGAATTCATTGCTGAGGGAAGCACGGCTCAGTGTGCACACAAGACATGGGTCATGTGCAGTTGCAACAGGAAGTAGAACCAATTTATGAGAAAATATTCTTTTGAGAGATCTAGGTTTCTCTTTTGTCAAGAGGGGAAGGATGGAAAAGCAGAAGAGAGGTACTGTTCTTTTTCTCAGGATCTAGTTCTGAAAAAGGAAGTTTATGACTGCAATTTTTGAGAGTCTACAGTTTTCAGTAAGGTTCTACCTTGCACAATAGTAGCAACACATAATTCAAAATCTTAAGAGTCAGAGACCTGGAAAGGAGAGCCTAGTAACTGGATTCCTCGGTAAGCAAGGAGAGCCATTCTAAGACATTCTGAGAGACAACACAGCACACGGTGAAGCAGTGTGGGGTGTCCAGGAGCAGAGATCACAGTCAGGAGTATAGGGCCAATCTCCTACTGGACTGATGCCTTTGACCACCATCCTTAGTATGGAATTTCCTTTAACTGAGCCAATCTCCCACAATTTTTGCTAGACTTCAAGTACAACTATTTGGTGGAGACTATTTTCATTTTCAATTTGTCCTTCATATTTTACCTATTAAAATAATAACTCATCAAAAACTTTCTGTATTTGCAAACAAAAAAATTCTTCATTCAAATTGGAATGGCATAATTTACTTTTTTTAACTCTAATTTTCTTTTAATGTCCACACTTCATAGAGATTATGGGGGAAAAAAGGATTCATCTATATAACTAATTCTCTCCATAACCTTTTTCAAAAAGTTAGACCTACCCAAAGAAGAAAAAATCTTAAAAGTAGAAATAGTGGATTTCTGGATTTCCTGTTTAAAAATAACAAGCTAATGTCAAGTTGGAATTTATTCAAATTATTTATACTCAACTTAAAAACCTTTGGCACAGAAGTACCTGTATAGGGGAGGACTTCCCAGAACCTGCTATATACATGATTCAGAGGAAAAAAAAAAAAAATTGAAGGAGTATAGCCTTTTTTTTTTTTAAGATTATTTGTTTATTTATTTATTTGACAGAGAGAGATCACAAGCAGGCAGAGAGGCAGGTAGAGTGAGAGGGGGGAAGCAGGCTTGCTGCTGAGCAGAGAGCCCGATGCGGGGCTCCATTCCAGGACCCTGGAATCGTGACCTGAGCTGAAGGCAGAGGCTTTAACCCACTGAGCCACCCAGGCGCCCTGGAGTATAGCCTTTTATTGAGGAGTGATTCTCAGGGGATTTTAGTCCTGCATAAGGTCCCGAAGAGATGGTGGTGAAAGTAGCCCAGAGTATCCACTATTTTTCTGAGAGATTGTTACCCTCTCTCCCTGCCATATTACCCCACGAGAGGTAGAAAAGGAGGGACTATTGTCTGTCCACCAATGCCTGCTCTTTCAGAGGCCAGGGGAACAACACCACAAAATGACTTTAGAAAGCAGCGCTCCAGTTCCAACCCCCAAGTCTGATCATGAGACCTGGGGAAACTGGATGGGTGTAGGATTCCTAGCGAGTACCATAAACATGGAGAAGAAATGATATGGATTGTTCATGCATCTCCAAACAATCCTGACCTATGGCACCTCCACTCTCACTTCTGTCAATCTAATACATGTCACACAGCATTTGACACTTCTCTTCCATTCTGTCCATTAAGCTTGCACTACAGCCATCGTGGAGAGCAAATTCCCTGATCACAGCCATTAAGAGTAGCAAAATACAGTTTTATAAATTGCCTGGCTTCAGACCTGGTCTCTGCTGCTTATTAGTTATTTATTATCCATCAAACAGAGATGATGATAATAATACATCAGAAATATCTAATAAGGATTCAATGAGATCATTCATATAAAGCTCTTAGCTCATAGCACCTGGCACAGAATAAGTTCAAAGTTATTTGTTATTCCAGGAAATGACACTTCAAGACATGTTTGTTAAGGATGGCTGAGGTCCCATGTACCACATAGAAAGAGCTGGGGCAGAAAAGCATCCCCTAGTGCCTCAGCCAAAAGCAACCTGGGAGTTGGACTTTGGTTTTTGAATCGCAGAGGTTCAACAGCAGTGAACAAGAAATAAAGGTCAGCAGCCATTTCCTCTAGAATCTGGCTAATTTGTCATCTGGGAAGTGAATCAACTTGTGGGCAGAAATAAATCAATCTTCCACCACCTTACACCAGTTAGAATGGCCAAAATCAACAAGACAGTAGACAACAAGTGTTGGAGAGGATGTGGAGAAAGGGGAACCCTCTTACACTGTTGGTGGGAATGCAAGTTGGTGTAGCCACTTTGGAAAACAGTGTGGAAATTCCTCAAGAAATTAAAAGTAGAGATACCCTATGACCCTGCAATTGCACTACTGGGGATTTACCCCAAAGATACAGATATAGTGAAAAGAAGGGCCATCTATACCCCAATGTTCATAGCAGCAAGGGCCACAGTCGCCAAACTGTGGAAAGAGCCAAGATGCCCTTCAATAGATAAAGAAGATATATATGATCCATATATACAGTGGAGTATTATGTCTCCATCAGAAAGGATGAATACCCAACTTTTGTATCAACATGGACAGGACTGGAGGAGATTATGCTGAGTGAAATAAGTCAAGCAGAGAGAGTCAATTATCATATAGTTTCACTTACTTGTGGAGCATAAGGAATAACATGGAGGACATTGGGAGATGGAAAGGAAAAGTGAGTTGGGGAAAATTGGAGGGGGAGACAAACCATGAGAGACTGTGGACTCTGAGAAACAAATTGAGGGTTTTGGAGGGGAATGGGGTGGGAGGTTGGGTGAGCCTGGTGGTGGGTATTATGGAGGGCACGTATTGCATGGAACACTGGGTGTGATGCATAAGCAATGAATTCTTGGGACACTGAAAATAAAATAAAATAAAATTACAAAAAAAATAAAATAAATAATAAAATAAAAAAGAATAAATCAATCAATCTTCCTCCCTGCAACCTTATATAACTATGTAGGGTTATTCTAACTCTCTTCTTTACCTAATCCCCACTTCCCAAAAATGTATAAAATAACTGCCTTCTGTAAGCCCTGTGGCACTTTTGAGGTGCGATCTTAAATAGCAAGGACACATATTATTCTGTTGATGCTGAATATTTTTTCCATGATAGAATTTAACAATAATGGTGGAGACATGCTCTGTACTCAAATAATAAGTAACCCCTTAATGTCAAAATTTGGCCTTTATTTCCTTTCACAGATCACTTCTTATTTCACAGTGAATTACTATACTATTATTTATAAAGCACACTTAGTCAATACTTGGTTCAAATCATTGTGAAGAATAGAGTTATCTCCCATAATTTTAATTCTACAGGTTTTCCACCATAAACAATTTGTTTCAAGCAAAATAGAAAAATCCCTATCTTCACAATATCATTGCTCTTTCTTATGAGAATAAGTCATTTCATACACATCCTTCAAGGTCTCTCAGAGATGAAGAATCAAATAGCATAAGAAATGAAGTCTGTTCCACAATTTGTATCCAGCTCATATTCACTAGGACTAGTTGGAGAATTTTTTAAAATCCTTTGCCCCAAGCATGTGCTTCTATCCTTTAATTTATACTACATACCACCTAAATTGAAGTTGCCTGGATATCTGTTTTCTAAATTATTCATTCTCTCACTCACTATTAGTAGCTTATTCACAGAAGTACTATGAAAGTTTTAGCATAATCAAGCAAACACCTTGATCTCTTCATTGATTCAAAAACATACCCATTGAATACCTCTACCTCAGGCATTGTGCTAGGTGTTGCTTATATAGTGACAAAAGTTACTACCTCACCTTCATAAGGCTTACCAGTAGGAGGAAGAATCACGTATGAGACAAATAAAAAAAATAAATATATAATTATAAATTATAATGAGAAAAAAAAGAAGAAGAAGAAGAAAGAAAGGAAAGCATATATCATTGCATGTCATTACAACAAGGAGGCACCCAACTGATGCCAAGGGATCAGAAAAGACCTCTCTAAAACAGAATATGTAATTTCAGACCTATGGTATTCCACAGGGGGTTAGCTAGGTGATGATTTGGGGGCAGGGGTTTGTGTGTGACTGTTCTAAGCAGAGCACATGCAAAGTCCCTAGGACAATGAAGAACTTGCCACGTGAAAAAACTGGGAAAGTCGAAAATGGTGGAACTTAATGAACAATGGAGAGAATCCTATCATAAGGATTTAACCTCATATAACTTCTTTGAATTCAATTTTTTTAATCCAGAAAGTCAATTCAAATAAACATACTGCCATAAAATTTACAGTGTGAATTTAAATTCAAGTTCCCATTAAAATTATGTAAATAAGCCTGTATTCCAACCTGTCATATTCCACACTCTCCCGTAAGCCCTCCCTCTGCTACAAGATGCCTACGTCTTTTAAATTATTTATCAAATGGTCTAAAATTAGTGCAGTACAAACATGAAATTACTTTTGTTTTTCTCTTCTTAACCATGCTCTATAAAATCTCTTTTCTATTTTTACATCTTAAGGCAGATTCCAGTCACATTCAGTTTTAATGTCTAACTAGTCTAATCCAAATTTTTAAACTTTAATTTCAGTCCAGTTCTGTATTGTTTTCTTTCCCTCCTGGCACCTGCCATATTTGGCCTCAGTGATTTGGGAAAGAGAGGGCAAGTTCTGCTCATCCACTCCTCCTCTCCCATGCCTGGCTTCCTTTTCACTCTAGTATGTTGGTGAGAAAGAGGTAGGGACTCAAAAGTTGGCAAGGATTAGGTCCTAAAGAATCCTCTATGTCAAAGTAAAGAGCCTGGGCTTTTCCTTTTAAATGAGGTATAGAAAACATTAAAAGGGAATTACACAATTAGGATTTCATTTTAGAATCGTCCATTTGCCACAATATAAAGCGTAGGTTTGAGGAGACGAGGCAAGGATTTGGATTACAAAGAGAACACTGGTCTCTTGAAATCTCACTGATTGTTCCCTTCACAAGTTTCTTCACACAACTTCACACAACTTCTCTCAAAATGCCATGCAACCTTTATTGGCTTTGAAATACCCCTAAAAGTTCTTTCTCTGGACTTGGGCAAGCCTGACCAATCATTTTTAAGATTTATTAAACACCAGTATGGGAGAAGTGGCATTTCTGCTTGATCCATCTTGGCTGTAAGATAGCCAGATATTACAGTGGGACTCTTTTATCTTAAAGTTTCATCAGTGGCCCCAAAGTCTAAGAATAATGTCTAAATTGAGGTGCTAGACAACTAAAGTAATACATCCTAAAGACTACAAAACTGACTGCCAACATTGTTCAATCTTCCACTTCCATTTCAGTAAATGTTGAAACTAAAGAAGGCTACAGAGAGAATGCCTTTGGAAAGAGTTCTGGGTGCTATTGTTGTACTGACTATTGTCATGTAACAAATTACTTCCAAATCAGTAGTTTAAGATAAGCATTTTATTATGCTCACTGTATTGATTAAATGTGGGTCACATGCCCACCCAGAGTTTTGAGGAAGAGTTATAGGCCCTATATATATCTATCCACAGGAGAATTTCTGATCACTAAAAACAAAACATGTACCTATTTTAAGGAAATTTACATTATAGGACATATTGTAAAAGATTGCCTGGGAAAAAAAAAAAACTTCTTGTCCGGCTTTTGGTAAGAAATAGAAACCAGACTGCATGCAGAAAAGAGAGGGCTTACTCTGGCTTACTAGTGCCACTTCATCTACTGGTCATGTATGTCTCTCACAACAGAGAATAATTTATGCTTTTTAAATTAATCCCATATTGCTCAAAATTCCCTGGGCTTCCAGGAATTACCCAAAAAAATGCCAATATGTTTTTAACAGAAAAGCATAAAATAAAGAGGAGCAAGTATAACCCAGGTTTTCTTTCTTCTGTTTTTTTTGTGACTTGTCCTAATGATCATATTACCCAGTTTATTTACTTCATACAAAGTCCTAACCCTGAGCAGGCCAGGGATTTTAGTTTATCTCAATATGGTCACCAGATAGCTTTTTTTTTCTTTTTCTTTTTTTTATTAATATATAATGTATTATTTAGCTTTTGCTTTTTATGTAATTCCGGCTTTCTGTTGATTCCGTATCTCTTGTTTTGTATCTGCTTCAAAAGATATTATAAATTGTGTAGTCATTTTATCAGACAAATTAGACTCTGTAGTGTGTGAATTCTTTTCTATTCTTTTCTTTCAAATGCTTGGTAGGTCTAACAGGTTTTTGATTCCTTCAATCAGTGAGGTGGAAATGACACTACATGGCTTCCAAGGCTAGGTCACAAGAGGTGTTATAGCTCCCACTTTGCTAAGATACTACCTTTGGGACCACTGACTGCCACACAAGAGAGGATTGCTCTGGTGTCGCTATACTTTGAGGAAGCCCAGGCAATAAGGAGAGGCCTTGTGTAAGTGATCCAATTGATAGCAGCCCTGTTGATGCCACAAGTGACAAAGACCATCAACCACCACACAAATGAGAAATGACATCTCCAAATGATCCCAGCCCTGAGTCACTCCTAGCCATTACATCTTCCCAACTGAGGCCCTAGACCATGAGCAGAAACAAGCTATTTGAATTATTCCTTGTTCAAATTCCTGATCCACAGCATCGGTGAGCATAATAAAATGTTTATCTTAATATTCGGTACAACAACAGATTTTTTGCAAAATATTGGCTGATCTGGCTAATATCTAGAATACCATCTCCACCGGTCTCTTTAGCCTATTAGCCCAATTTTCCCATACACATCTGTTACATGTTGAGTTGTGTCCCCCAAAATTTCATATGAAGTCCTAGCTCCAGTACCTCAGAATAGTACCTCATTTTCTTAATCAAGTTTCTACAGAGGCAATCAGGTTAAAATAAGGTTATTAGAATAGGTCCTAATCCAATATGACTGGTATTCTTATAAAAGGGGGGCAATTTGGAGACAAGCATGCATACAAGGAGAAACACATGTGATCATAAAGACAGCCATCTATCAGCCAAGCAGGGAATCCTCAAACAGACCCCTCCCTCACAGCCCTCAGAAGGAACAACACTGTCAATGCCTTGATTTCTAACTTCTAGTTTTCAAAACAGTAAAACAATAAATTTCTGTTGTGTAAGCCACACAGTTTGTGGTGCTTTGTTTTATGGGATCCCTAGAAAACAAAACAGCATCCAAACTAGAGTCAGTAATCGGGAGAATTCTCTCAGTCCAGGATAGATGCAAGACTGCATAGAGTCCCGTAATCTATTGTTGGCACTATTCTGATATAGGAGTATCATTACAGTAGTCCCACCATATGATCTGCTGGTTGATGCTATTTTGTCATCTGTGACATCAATAGGGGTATCAATTAGAACACTTTTACGATGCCTCTCCTTATTGCCTGGGCTTCCTCGAAGTATGACGACCTCAGGACAATCTTCTTTGTAAGGGTAAGGATATCACTGTGCCCCCAAAGCAGCCATTCCCTCCTTAACCAACTCTCTAAATTATTTGGTAAGCCAAAATCATCTTGGGATCAAGCAAATTGAATTTAATCCACCTTACGGTCTTTATACACTTGTCCTTTACATATTCTCAGACAGCTGCCTATTTCCCTATTGAGTATATTCTTCAACAAAAACACATCCCCAGTTTCTTACAGACATTCCTTATGTGATATTATCCCATGTCCCTTCACCACCACGATTATTCTCCTCTGAATTTAAGCCCATTTATGCCAAAATAAGAAAGAATTTTTTTTATAATAAAAACCATCTGGTAATACCACAGACTACCTTAAATGGTAGTGAGTTTACTATCACCAACAGAAGAGCTTTGAAGATTCACTCAGAGTTATTATAGAGAGATAACTAAATCAGAGAAGATTTTAGATTGGCTGTCTTTAAGGATATTTTTCAATTTTAGGTTTTTATAACATATTAAACACCTAAGATTCTGTCACATTCCCTCAGAAGCCATAAAATAGCTAGAAAAAATGAGGAATTCTTTTCTAATCTTGAAATGGGAATGGCCTTTATAAGCATGACCCCAAATACCAAAGCCATAAAAGAAAACTGATAAGTTTAACTTCATAAAATTCTAAAACCCTGAATAGCAGTAAATAAATAAAACAAAACCAGTGGCAACAGAAAATGATTTCTTACAAAATTTACAAAAGTGAATAAAAATGACAAACGTGAAAAATGCTTAATTTTATTCATAATTTTTATTTTTTTATTCATAATTTTTTAAATGGATATGAGGGGCACCTGGGTGGTTCAGTCAGCTGAGCACCCAACTCTTGATTTTTGGCTGAGGTCATGGTTTCAGGGTCCTGGGATCAAGCCCCCCACCTCACGTTCTGTGCTTGAGGATTCTCTCTCCTCCTTCCACCCCTCCCCCCGCCGATTGCACGCATCCATGCCCCCTCTCTCTCTCTTTAAAATAAATAAATCTTTTTTAAATGGAAATGAAAGTAAAGAAATTGTACACTCTGCTTATTAGATTAGCATTCTTTTTTAATTTTTTAAACATTTATTTATTCGAGAGAGAGACAGCAAGTATCAGTGGGAGGTGCAGAGGGAGAAGAGAGAATCTCAAGCAGACTCCATGCAGAGCAGAGCCCAAGGTGGAGCTTGATTCCAGGACCCAGAGATCACGACCTGAGCCGAAACAAGAGTGGGATGCTCAACCAACTGCATCACCCAGATGCCCTTGCATTCCTTTTTAAAATAAAACCCAGTGTTGTCATGAGTTGAGGGGAAAAGAGCTTCCAGGTAAGATCCCAGTCCTGCCAACACCTTGTAAGATTCTAAGCAGAGAATCCAGTAGAGCCACACTGGACCCAGGCTTCTGACTCACAGAGCTGTAAGATTTAAAAATGGGTCATGTTTTAAGCCACTAAATTCATGGTGACTTTCAATGGCAGCAATAGAAAACTAATACACCCACCAAGTATCAAAAGCCCATAAATAGACCTATACATATTACAAAAGTTGTCCTGAAGGGCTGAAGGCTGTCCTTTTGAACAAGTTGTGCAGGGTCCATTTGATTTCACTCCTTTGAAAAAGGGTGTCAAGACGACTATTTCACACCATATACAAAATGAATCCCAGACGGATTGCAGATTAAAAGTGAGGAGGGTGAGGGTAAGTTTTTAGAAAAAACATGGGAGAATACCTTTGTAAACTTTTTCCTCCAGCTTTAAAGAGGTATGAGTGACAAAACTTGTATATATTTAGGTTGCACAATGTGGTTTTTTAAAGTTGTACAATGTGATGATATAATACCCATATACATTGTGAACTAACATAATCACGTTAATTAACACATCTATTGCCTCACATAGTTACCATTTGCTTGCGTATATGATGAGACATGTAAAATCTACTCTTAGCAAAATTCAAGTATACAATACAGTATAAATAAACATTATCAAGGGGCGCCTGGGTGGCTCAGTGGGTTAAGCCTCTGCCTTCGGCTCAGGTCATAATCTCAGAGTCCTGGGATGGAGCCCCACATCGGGCTCTCTGCTCAGCAGGGAGCCTGCTTCCCCTTCTCTCTACCTGCCTCTCTGCCTACTTGTGATTTCTCTCTGTCAAATAAATAAATAAAATATTTTTTTTTAAAAATAAACATAGTCAAAACACTGTACAACTGATCTCCAGAATCTACTCATCTTATAACTGAAAATTTGATGAAGATCTCCCCATTTCCCCACCCCACCAGCTTCTGGCAAGCACCATTCTATGAATTCAACTTTTTTAGATTCTGTATATAAGCGTAATCATACAGTATTTGTCTTTCTCTGCTGACTTATTTCACTCAGCACAATGTCCTCTAGGCTCATCCATGTTGTTGCAAATGGCAGGATTTCCTTCCTTTATGGCTGAATAATATTCTAGTGTGTGTGTGTGTGTGTGTGTGTGTGTGTGTGTGTGTGTATATACATATATATGTGACATATTCTTTATCCATTCATTTGTAGATGGACACTTTTGTTTCTAGATCTTGACCATTATGAATAATGTTGCAGTGAGCATGGAAGTGCAGATATCTCTTCAAGATACCTATTTTGATTCCTTCAGGCATATACCCAAAAGTGGCAAATGAATCATATGGAAGTTTTATTCTTAATTTTTTAAGAACCTCCATACTATTTTCCATAAGGACTATGCCAATTTATATCCCCACAAACAGTGTACAAGTGTTCCCTTCTCTCCACACCCTTGCTAACACTTATCTCCTATCTTTTTCATAATAAACATCCTAACAGTATGAGGTCATAGGTCATTATGGTTTTGACTTCCATTTCCTTGATGATTACGGATATTGAACTCTTTTCATGTACCTGCTGACCATTCATATGTCTTCTTTGGAAAAATGTCTACTTAGTTCTTTGTCCATTTTTTAATCAGGTTATTTGGGGTTTTGATCTTTGTAACCTTGAGGTAGCGAAAGATTCCTAAAACAAGTTTCAAAAAGTAAAAACTATAAAGGAAATGTTTGAAAAAATGGGACTATCATAAAATTAATAACTTCCTTCATCAAAAGATATTAGTAAAAAAAAAGAAAAAGACAATCCATGGAGTGGGAAAAGATATTAATAAAGCAGATATCTGACAAAGGGCTAGTATCTGAAATATATTTTTTAAAAACTTCTGTAAATCAATAAGAAAAAGATCAGACAACCCAATGGAAAAAATAAGCAAAAGACCCAAGGAAACATTTTATAAAATAGGATATCAAAATGGTCAATAAATTTATTAAAGTGTGCTAAGCTTCATTACTTGTCTGGGAAATGCAAATAAAACCACAATGATGCTACTACACACCCACCAGAATGGCTAAAATGACAGCAGAGATGTGGAGCAGCTGGAACTTTTATATACTGCTGGTGAGAGAATAAATTGGTATAACTTTGACACTGTTTAGCAATATTTACTAAAACTGAACATAGGCTTAGTCTGTGACCCAGCAGTTACATTCCTAGGTATAAACCTGACAGAAGTATAAACATATGTTTACCAAAACACAAGCACTAGAATGTTCACAGCAGCATAACTGTCAATAAAGCCAATTTCTAAAACCTGGAAATTATATTTGCTAGTTTCTAGCTACTGTTTCTCAGCTCCAAAACCACCATTTCTGTACCCTGCGATGAACAGAATTCTATAACGATGAATAGAATTCTGCAAACCATGTTTCTACTCTGTCAGATAAATCTACGTACAAATTCTGCCAATGGAGGTGCTGAAGAGACTCGAGAGGGCTGGAAGAGAGAGAAGAAACTGGATTTCTTCCTGTTTTGCTTCCTGTTTCCGTCAACATCATCCCAATAATGATCCTTCATTCTGGAATTAACAATTTTTGCAGTTTTCAGTTTTTCCACTCTCCTAGAACTCCATCTCCATGTCCCCATACCCCTCAGATATATCAGCACCATCCGGGCTCCTTGAGGGACCTCCTCCTCCAAGGTCCTGATGTACCAGCACCTGTGGACCAGCAATCCCTCTTCAGATGTCTTTTTTTTGTTAGTTTTAATTTAAATTTCAATTAGTTAACATACAGTGTAACTTCAGTTTCAGGTGCACAGTAGAGTGATTCAACACTTTCATACAACACCCTGTGCTCAACAACTTCCCTCCTTAATCACCATCGCCTATTTAACCCATCTCCTCACCCCCTCCCCTCTACTCACCATTGCATTTTTCTTTATAGTTACCTCTTTGGATGTCTTGATGCCAGCTCTGCAGAACAACTCCTTCAAACTTCTAACTTCCAATAATCTTAACCTGCCCCATTTGTCTAAGAGCCTTACAGGTGCTTCCTTCAGTTATTACCTTTGCATTGCCTTAATGTTTGCTCCCTTTGACTTTTCAGTCGTCCAATACCTACTAACTAATTCTTTTTTTTTTCATAGATTTTATTTATTTATTTGACAGAGAGAGAGATCACAAGCAGGCAGAGAGGCAGGCAGAGAGAAAGGGGAAACAGACTCCCTGCTGAGCAGAGAGCCCGTTGCGGGGCTTGATCCCAGGACCCTGAGATCATGACCTGAGAAGAAGGCAGAGGCTTTAACCCACTGAGCCACACAGGTGCCCTTAATTCCTCATATTAAATTATCTCATTTTAAATAACTGATATGTTGATAGTCCATCAACAGTAGAATGGATAAAGTACAATATATTCTCAAAATGGAATTCTACACAAAAGTGAGAATGAATGACCTATTACTATACCTAATGATGCAGATGAATATCATTAACAAAGATAAGTGAAAGAAGCCAAACATAAAAACTGTTTATAATGATTCTAATAATATAAAATCTAAAAACAATGTACAGTGTCTAGAAGTCAGGATAGTAGTTGCCTTTGGGAAGATGGTAAGGGTGTTGGTTGATGGCTTTATTTTTTTTTATTTCTTTAAAGATTCTATTTATTTATTTGGTGCAGAGAAAGGGAGAGCACAAGCAAGGGGAGCAGCAGAGGAAGAGCGAGAAGCAGGCCCGATGCGGAACTCAATCCCAGCACCCTGGGATCATGACCTGAGCCAAAGGCAGACGCTTAACAGATTAAGCCACCCAGGTGCCTCTCATTGGTGGCTTTAGAGCAGGGAAGGGCTTCTGCAGTGACAGTAATGTTCTGTGTCTTGATCTGGGCTTCATGACACAGCACTGTTCAGTTTGGGAGAATTCACTGAGTCTTAGGATTTATAATATGATCACTTTTCTGTATGCTTATCATACATCTATCAATATTTATAGTGCATCCATAATGCCAGTCCTATCTCCAGATGTTGGTGCTACCCTGGAAATCCATAAAACCAAATTTTTAGTCCTGGCTCTGCCATAGTCTAGCTATTTGATCTTAACTGGATTATTTAATATTTCTAAGCATCAATTTCTTTGTATATAAACAGTATTAAAACATTCTAATGTTTCATAGTTATCTAAGGATAAGCCTTACTGGGAAAATATGAGTTAAAAGGGGAAAGACACAGATGTCCAGTAAAGCATAATTAATTGGGCATGTTTCTATTCTTTTTCATAAATCCCATAAAATGAGTAAAAAGAGAAGAATTAAAAGGAGATATAAGAAAGGAAATTAAAGGAGTATAAGAAAAAACAAAGAATGGACAACAACAAATGAAAACTACTTCAACAAATTTACTGGAAAAGAAGAGAGAGAAAAGATAACTAATTTAGCAAAGTAATTGTAACCTGTCTGCAAAGAGGTATACCAGCAAACTAGCCCATTGTTTTCTAGAGGCTCAGGGCTAGGGTATTTGAGTTCCCATGGAAAACTGGGGAAGGCAAAGGGTAGCTCAAGCTAAAGTCAGGGCCTAGTCAAAGCCTGCATGTTTGTATATGAAGCAGTTAGAATTCTATGTCCCCATCCCACCTCACTCATAAAAGACTAGAAACTGACTCATGAAATCAAAGAACCATATGGGGAATAGAATTTACTTAAAAGGATTGAGTGAAAATCTGAATACTGAAAGCTGAGACAGTCAGCCACTTTTTTGTACCCTACTTTCAGAACAGCAGCCACACATACACACCAACTCCCTCACATTTGTCCCCACTTCCCAATTCATGCATTTAAATATATTCAAAATGTTGCTGACAGGCATACGGCAGAGATGTAATATTTGGAAAAATTAACAAAAGGATCTTAGCAAACTTAGTAGATGAAAAGATGAATTATTAACTGGAGGAAAATTATTATATGAGAAAAGTGTGGTGTAGTATGCAAGACGGCTTAATAGTGCATAACATTTGCATAGTCATAATAATGTTAACACTGAGTATTGATTTAGCCCAGAATTATCATGTAGCTACCTTGGGGTGAGGGAAGGAGAGTGGTTGGTTGGACACGGGAGTGTGCTGGGTATGATTGGTCTTCAGCATGCATGTTCACCCTTTCAACATACCTCCTTAACCACAGAGGCTGGGAAGCTAAAAATGGCCATATTTTCCAAATGGCCTTGAAGCTACAGTTCTAGATATAATTTAAGCTATAAGATGCACTTGCTTGAGATTTGAAAGGCCACAGTGTGGCAAAGGCCATTTTCTTGTGGCTGTGACTACTGGTAAACAAGGCTAAACAGATTGGAGTGTTTGCAGGAGACAGACTTCTATTTAGGACTTTAGAGGTGTGCCATGCACTCTACCTGGTATGCCATTGAGTCCAATAGTCCTGTGGTGGCCTTTGCCTCCCACTCAATTGTTGCCTGCCCCACCCAACCCCCAAAAATTTGGTAATCACCTAGTTCCCTGATCTGAATGCCTAGGACAGCTGTAGTTTCCAGAACTGAACACTGGTCCTGGGAGAAAACTAAATCCTAAATGAAATGGAGAAACAGCAGTATGAGCACATTATTTAGAAATCTAGAATTTCTTGCCAGGGAAATCAACTAACAGCATGGAGCTGAGTAGCCTTGGAGATACACAGAAGTGAATATAATTTTTAAATTATACTGCAGGTATCCTAAAAGCATAAGGCCGCATACATCCAAGATTATTGTTGTAAAATTAAATATTACTATAGGGAAGTTTTAAACATATACATATGCCAATTCTCTTCTGTAAAAGTTTTTCCTATGTTGGGTTTATAGTATTCATACAGCCAAGGGAAGAAATACATTCAAGTATTTCACAGTATGTCTCACCATACATCCCTCCCTTGACCTCTGAAAACAGAAGAATCCCTACGTGTTAACACATACAGTGTTTTGATGCGTTCTTTTTAACCCATATAAAAGGAGTCTTACACCTCGCCTCCCCCAGATCTCTAAGAACTTTCAGGAAGCTTATGTTTCCATGATCATTTTTAGTTCTGTTTCTAACTGAATTACCATTTTGCGTTTGCTAATTCTTGCAGCCTGGATGGGTTCAGGAGCTTAGCTCCTTTCCTCCCTTTTCTTTATCCCATCCATCCCTTCAACCATAAACACACACACACACACACACACACACACACACACACACACACATACAACTGCTCATTCGCATACTTTCACACATGCTTATGAGAGGAGCTGACTGTCAAAAAATTGGGGAAAATAGAGGAAATTTACTTTGGAGAAATACAAGCATCTAAAAAATAAAGTTTTACATTCTTTTTCCTAAAAGCCCTGAGATCTTTTCTACACTTGCCTCCTGCCATTGTGTTCAGGCTTCGAGGTTTTCTCTCCCGGGGCCCATCCCTCAGAGGAAGAAAAAGGCATATTTTCTTATAGGGAAAAATTTAAGTCGTGCCAGCTTTCTCCTTCACACTCATCTCAGGGCTTCCCATTACACAGTGTAGGAGTCAGCAGAAACTTTAAAATTATAGCCATCAGGTCAGCCACAGCACATTTTCAAAAGAGAGTCAAAACTTTCCCCAGGGTAGATTTCTAGGAAGGGAGGTTTTAATTCACATTGCATAAAGAAAGACTCTCTGATTATCAGAAAAATAAAATAATGAAAGAAATGCCAAAAGGATATGATAATGTGTCATATTTGAAAATATTATGAAAATAGTAATCTCTCCTGAATGGTTTATAGAAGGTTTTAATTATCTTTTTGTCACTCTGTAATAAATCTTTATTCATTGCTTCCCTTAGGAGTACACAAAATAAGACTAGGTAAAGAAACCCAAAGTTATTCTTGAAAATAAATCCCTCACTCCGTGTGTGTTATGTGTTTTTATTTAATCATGTCTTTATATCATTAAAATCTTCTGCTTTGGCAAACATGTCACTGGCAATATCTCTCAATCTTCTCTGTGATATTTGACCCATATAAGGAGACATCGGATTATAGTGTCATTCAAAAACATTTTTATTCAGCAAACGTTTCTAAAACTGGAGAGGGGTGAGTTTCTTTTTTGTTATTTAATGTTTGTGGACCCACTTTCTTCATTAAGGATTGAAGCCAGCAGATGAAAGAAGCTGAAAACTGAAAAGTTAAATCCCCTGAAAATGTATTTATTACCTCCATTTATTAGTAAGAAATATATATGTGAATTTGTGATTTTTCAGGCTTTTTAAATCAACTTGATTAAGTTATAATTTACATATCACAGAATTAGTCTGTTGTAAGTATAGTTATTTTTAACAAATTTATAGAGCTGTGCAACAACCCCACAATCCAATTTTTAAACATTTCCATCACCCCAAAAAGTTTCCTGATACCTATTTTCAGTCATTCGTATTCCTACTTTCAGCCCCACACAACTGATTTATTTTTTGTCTCTAGAGATTTATCTTTTCTTAACATTTCTTATAAATGAAATGATACAAAATGTAGTCTTCTGCTTTTGGCTTCTTTCATTTAACATAATATTTTAAGGTTTATCTATATCATAGAAGATATCAAGAGCTATTCCTTTTTATTGTTAAATAATATCCCACTGTGTGGATGGATATACCATATTTTCTTTATCCATTCAGCAATTCATGGACTTCTGGGTTGTTTTCACTTTTTTGGTTATTATAAGTAATGCTGCTGTAAACATTCATGTGCAAATTTTTGTGTGGATATAACTTTCCAATTTTCTAATTGCTGGGTCATATGGCGATTCTATGTTTATCTTTTTTATTATTTCCAAAGCAGCTGCACCATTTTTGTATTCACACCAGCAATGTATAAGAGTTCCAATTTCTATATAGCCTGACAAAACTTGACATTGTTCATCTTTTTTTATTATAGCTATTTTAGTGGGTATGTAATAGTAGCTCATTGTGGTTTTATGTTGCACTTTCCTAATGATGAGCATCTCTTCATGAGCTTATTAGCCATTTCTATATCTTCTTTGTGACATGTTTATTCATATCTTTTGCCCATTTTTAGTTGAATAGTTTGTCTTACAATTAGTGGGTTATAAGTATTCTTTATACAGTCTGGATGCAAATACTTTACCAGATATATTATTTGCAAATATGTTCTTCCAATCTGTGACTTGTCTTTTAATTTTCTTAAGACTTTTAGGTTTTAAAATAGGAAAAAAAGATGTAACTAAATTCAATATTATGTAAGAAAGATACTTAATCTCCTAATAATTTTATTTTTTAAAATCCTCACACACAAACATTAGAGCTTCTGGGTAATAATGCAGAATGAATTTCACTGGAATTAAAGTCTACCTCTTAAAGGATAAACTATAATATAAGAAACACCTTTTATAATAATACATTTTAAAACTAGTGGTTTTCAGCTAACCGGCCTGCAGAGGGTGGGGATGGTGGGGGATGTGTGTGGAGATCCTGATTTGTAAGCATTTCCAATTTCCATGAGTAAATACTTTCCCCTGGACTATTTCAAGGTACTAATGGTTTAACAGCCAGCTCACAAAATACCTGAATATTTAGCTATTGTCTCTAGAGACCCAGAAGAAGCTAGCTCTAGCACACTACTAAAAATTTATGATTGAACTTGTAGTAAGTGTTGAAGAGAAACTCCTTTTTAAAAAGAGGAAAAAAGCAACTTCTTTGGAGGAATTTGCAGATTATGATGAAGTCATTAATACTTCACATAAGAAAAACAGGAAGATGAGTTTTTAAGAATCCAAGTCTACAGATTATAAAATTTATAAGTCAATTCTACAAAGGATGAAAATGAAAATAGATGTATTCTCTGGAGCAGAAAATGGAGAATATTTTGTAATAGTGGAATCGATATTAAGCAGGCAAACCAACTGGAATGAACTATGAGACCTGCATGGAACTTATTCCCTGTGGTTTGAGTGGTGCTGACCCTTCCTGTCCTCCAACAGCTGCAAATACATAATCCTAGCCATCAGAGTACTTTACCTGCTTATCCTCTAAGATTGGCTCAGGAAAACAGATGAACCAAATCCAGAGCTCTCTCCTGAACTTTGGCTGGAAGAAACAAGAAAGAGGTCTACTCTTTTTGCTGCAGTCACAGGGCATTGAGAAGCCGGGAGTTGTAGTTTTCTCAAATGGCAGACCACTCTTCTCCCACTATTTAATCATGGGATTTGGGAGGGATTAAAAAACATCAACTGTCCCATCTCACTACACAGCAAAGCATTCCCCCTGGCTACAGAGGTGGTCTAGAAGTAATACATTTAAAGCCAAGTTCAGGACTTTTTGATCAGAGATAGGGAAGTTAAATGCTCTCTTTTCCAGGAAGTGACCTAGTGGCCTTTAGCAATCTGAGAAAAGTCAGCCTCTCACACAAGAAGATGGCAAAGCCTAAAAATTCTCAGAGAAAGATTCAAAGTCTTAATGAAGCTATTCTTGAAGATGGTGTATAAACAAGTAAGTCTTTTTTTTTTTTTAGAGTCAGTTTAAAATCAATGTTATTTTACTTATAACAAAGTTTCCTATCTGGTTCAACATTTTCTGCCCTGAGTTTTGTTTTGTTTTGTTTTTTCTTTTAGTACCATTGCTCATGATACCACTGCTAATATCTTTTTGGAATTTTGTCCTCCCTGGCTTCAACCCTTGACTCCTCTTCTGCTCTTTAAATGTATACAGCATATCCATGGAAACAGGCATGTTAAGACATAAACAGCACAGCACATTGCTGTTGATCCAGGATCATTTCTCCTCTGGCACCAGCAACCTCTTTTCACCCAGGCTTATGTGACCCAGTTTTGAATGGTATGCTCACTCTGACCTTGCACACCATCAGAACAGGGCATCTGCTAATTACCCACTGGCTCCCTACAGAGAACTGTGGTCCCTCAGGTAAGGAACACCCTGCCTTGGAGTCAAGCCCAGGCTCCTGAGACTTGAGGCCACAGGACACCCGTGTCAAGAGAGGGAATCACAAGATGTGTGAAAGAAAGAAAGAAAGTGTCAGCACTTTCTATCACCTCCCTTCCTGCCTTTGCAACAACTCTATTTCAATTCTTTTCAATAGCTCTACCTTCCATGTCTACTTAGTATTTCCCCAGGTTCCAGTGCCACACAGTAATCCCAATTTTTTATAGTCAAATAAAACTAAATCCACAGAAATTGAGTGATCTGAGTCCATAGTGACAAAAACAGGCTTGGGATTCAGCTTTCTAAAGACTTCCCAGGGAAATGTTTTATTTACTTCTACAGCAGGTGGAAAACTCTATGGAGCACTTTATATTTGATCCTGGGGGTGAAATTTTAACCAAAATATTAATATTATAAGTCATTCTAAGAAGGAAGGATCCAAAAGCCATTTCCAGGTGAAGAAATTAAAGGAACTAAGAATGTGTCTCTTGGGAAGAAAATTCACAGGAGAGAGCAGACAACTGTCTCAAATATCTAAACACCTGGGCTGTGTAAAGAAAACTAGATTGTTTCATGCTTCTTATGAGAAAGATTAGGAACAATGAACAAAAGGTACAATTAAGTCAACCTGGGTGAAATATATAATAAGAGAAATTTCTAATAATTAGAATTGTTCCCAAATGTTACCTTGTAAGGTGGTGAGCTTCCATCAGTAAAAGATTTCAAGCAGAAGTTAGATGCCAAGAAGTTAGGGGTATAGGAGACACACACTCTTGATCTGATCAGATGGCTTTTAAGATTCCAGATCCTTTTTAAATTCTAGAATGTGTCTCAAGTGAAATGCAATCACTAAATTTCAACTGGTTCTCCTCAAACTTCAGTGTGCATAACAATCACCTGGAGAGCTGGTTAAACCACATACCCAGGGCCTCGCCCCCAAAGATTCAGATTCAGTCGGTCTGAGGGGGGGCCAAGGAATTTGCTTTTCTAATAAACTCCCAAACGATGCTAATACTGCTGTCCAGGGACCATGCTTTGATTAGCCCTACAAATCACAATTATTTATTATTTATTAGATATAATTATGATTTGTAGGGCTATTCAAAGCATGGTCCCTGGACCAGCAGTATTAGCATCATTTGGGAGTTTATTGGGTGTTGTGAAAAGATGAAAGAAAATAAAGAGGCTTTGGCAAGCAGAAAGGGAAATAAAAAGTAATGCGTAGTTGGCATTCATATAGGAAATAAAACATTGTAATGACTACTTCAAAGGAAAGAATCCTTCCAAAACATAGGCCACATCTACCCAGCAGTATAAAACCATTTGGAGAGGAAATTAATTGGTACATATGGTTGTGGGTGTTCATTTCTAACCATACTAAACATTCCATCAAAGCTATTCTTTTACTTGTTTAGTTAAGTAATTTCAATGAGATGACACCATATAAGAACTGCCTATTTGGAGTCAGATAGCTACTCAGACCCAGGGATCTCTTCTGCTTGTCTCCTTAGCAACTCCACCTGGACCAGTAATAAAACTGAGGGTGAGCTTGTCAGGAGTAAGGGAAAACTGTTTGGGACTAACAGTATAATTCAATTTGTAAATGTCTTTACCTTTGACATGGAAATCTGAGACAATCATTTTAAAAACGTAAGCTCTCCAATGGCAAAAGGAAATCCTTATCCATCCTTCAAAGTTCATCTCAAATTGCATTCCCTCTTAAGTTCTTTACTGATCCTATCAACAGGCTGTGAGCTCCAAATCCTCATCTCTTGCTCAGATCTCTTAAAACACTATTTCTATATTATGAGCTGCAAATGTTTTTTGTTGCATTAGTGTAGGCCCAATAACACAAGGGGCTGAACAGAGAATGTGTAATATAAATAATTAAATTCTGATACTTGAGTATATAGGAATAAGTTTAAGGAAACTATGTGGTAGCTTAGGGCCGAGGGAGAGTAGCCAATGAAGAACAAAGCTGAAAAGGATTCTCCTCCCCACAACTGGGGTTCTGACCTCATTAGAGAAGATATGGTTTAGCCCGCTGAGTAAAAAAAGGAGTTCACTGGTTTGCTCTAGCAGGAGCTAATTGGGGTCATGGAAAACAGGAGGCATTCCTCCAGAGTATGGGGTGATGATAGCTGATCAGCAGCCAGAGGTGTGGGTGTGTACAAGGGATGGAGGCCCTGAGAGCAAGCAGTCCACGTGGGCTGGAAGAGAGAGTGATGGCTCCCAGAGTGAAAATCCTCCAGACTCCTGG
>RCUC01146837.1:0-22995 GCA_003697995.1 Taxidea taxus jeffersonii | reverse complement strand
TTGAACGTAACGGCACTGCTACCTGCCACCTTTAGCTGTGTGGTGTGACTCTGATCTGCATTCTGTCCCATACTACCCCTTGCTCATTATTCTCTAGTCCTATAACATTAACCTTATGCTGTACCTTGAAAACCCCAAAGTTGATCCTGATTCTGGTGACTGTACCCACTAGCTGTTCTACCCAAAGACCTTTCCACCTACCCCCCCAGCTGAATTCTTCTTGTCATTCAAGTATCCTCATAAACATTTTCTTTTTAGAGTCTATCCCCCTATTAGATACCTTTTTATAAATTTTTTTAGCACACTTACCAATATCTGCTATTTTTCTTGGATCTAGATTTTTTTCATTGTCTTACCACAGAAACAGACCGTCTACCTCCATACTGTGTCCCCAGCCCCTAGAATATATCTTGGGGACTGCTATCTCTTGTAAAGCTATATTCTCCCACATCTCTCGCCAAATGATGTAAACCTGAGCATGTGGAAACTTCCCAATCACAACACAATTACCTCTGCACTTCTTTTTCTATTCCCACAAAACTTAATCACAGCCTAGAGCTCTGGTTACACATGCATATGGGTGCATTTTCAAATAAAAAATCTAAAGTTCTTCAATTAAACTATTATTTTACTGACAAATAACACAGAACCAAGAGGCCCCAATAACTATTCTTCCTTCGTAAAACAGAAACATGGCCTGGAATTCCCACTGAAAATGAAACCATCTTAAAAAGAAACTATTTTATTTTCAAGAGTTTGTAATCATTAATAATGACTCCAACCTGTTAGAGAAGATACAGGATAGCTTCTTTTTTGAATATGTGTGAATTGGAAAAATTGTCAAACAGAAATGATGTGGAGGATGAATAAGAACTTGATTTTCATATTGTGTCTGAATGTTCAAAGAATAAAAATCTGCAAAGTTGTTGAGTTGTGAGAGGGAGAAAAATAAAATGGTAGTGAGAAAACAATAACTTATCTCTGGTTTCCTCATTATAAAGCCATTTTCACATTATTTCCCTTCTAGTAAAGTCCTGAAGCCTACTTCAAGTTTGACAGCAATAGCTCATCATGAGAATTTGCCTACAAGCTGCAGTGTAAAGAGCACAGATGAAGGTCGTGGAATACAAATTTGGAGAGTGATAAATATTGAATATTGAATAGTTGAAAGGTTTGGTCTTTGTAGGAAGGGGAAATACTTGCTGAAACACATTTTAACAATTAATTATCTTCACCAATGGAAAACAATTTTTAAATTGCAGTGGATGTGATTGTTTTCTGGAACAAATGAACAAGCATAATTTATACTGAGTGCAACCACTTGGCAACAGCTGGGAGAGTTAATTGAGTCTGGTGATGGGAATAAGGCGTACATGACAGAGTGGATAAAACTGGACAGTCTCCAAGATGCTCATTAATCACGTGACTGATCTGAAAATGAATGCATCATGCAAATTAGAGGTGAAAGTGGCTTCCTGGTTTGGAGAGATACCAGCATGTGAAATCGTGTGGATTCTGAACACTGTATCAGGCGGGGGCATGGGATGTGTCAATGTCATGCTTTAATTGGAATAGGGTGGTGGGTGGAACATGTCTTAGAATTAAACATAAATTTCCATAAGATTTAGTCTGGCTAAAATGGTATCCAGTGATGCAGAAAAACATTTCTGAAATTGTCTTTAATAAGACCATGGAAATATGCAAGCTGTTGAAAGTAGGGATGGGTTGTGAGAATATCCCAGCTGCCAAATTTCTCTAAACTCTACCAATGACAAACTTTGATACCTGACATTTTACTACATTTGTATTGAAAGTGGGAACATTTTAACTCTTTAAGGTTAACACTTCCTATCTCTGCAAAGACGGCATCAAAGTACCCTAGAAAAACTATATACAAATTCCATGTGGGCCATTTTGTCTTAAATGACTCACCCATACAGTCAGATCAACTTACTGGAAAAATAGAACCAAAGTTTCTCCCCTTTATTTTCCTTCTTTGAAAAACAATATTACATTTTCTAAACACTTTTATAATGTTGGACTGGCTTATATATCTTTAACAAAGATCTTTGAATTAGACTTGGGGAGTTGAAATGTCTTAGATTATGTTTAGACAAGTTTAAGATTCTTTAGTGACATTCTTATTGATTGGTGTTGAATTTGTATTTCCAAACAAACACTAAATCCTTAAAATTTTATTAAAATTTAAAGATTACTCAGAAAGGTGAAGGTTAACACGTTTCCTGTTGTTAAATAATGCTTCGTTGCTCTTTCATTTCAATTGAATTTTCTGATCCCCCACAACTCTAACAAGATAGACCTAATCCTTATGTATTTTAACCAATTAAGAAATTGAGCTCCAGACACCTGATTTCTCAGGTTTATAGTTAAGAAATGTTTTGAATCCCTTCTTCGTTTGCTATAATAAATATATTTCTGCTGTTTTTAAATTTTTATTTTTTTTTAAGATTTTATTTATTTGACAGAGATTACGAGCAGGCAGAGAGGCATGAAGAGAGGCAGGCAGAGAGGCAGGCTGAGAGAGAGGAGGGGAAACAGGCTCCCTGCTGAGCAGAGAGTCTGATGCGGGGCTCCATCCAAGGACCCTGAGATCAAGACCTGAGCAGATGGCAGAGGCTTAACCACTGAGCCACCCAGGCGCCCCCTGCTGGTTTTTTAAAGAATAAATTATCTTTAGTATTACTATTTTAAGAACTTTTTTTTATAGTACAGAAAGAAATTTGTATACAACTATCCAAACTTTGTGTGTTAGGCTCATGGAAATATAAGATGTGCTCAAGGGGTTCATATTGAATGGTATAATAAAAATTTATTTCATAAATAAATGATCTAGATAAATGGAATGGCCAACTTTAGGGTTTTGTTTTTGTTTTTGTTTTTACTTTTATTACTGTTCATTAATGATAACGATATAGCTGAATGACTTAAGGAAAACATCCTTGTAATTCTTGTAAACACCACCCATGAAAGAAAACTGAACTTTGCCAATCACCCCAAAAGTTCTCCCTATACCCTCTCTACTACATGCAATCTCATGTTTCATGAAATTATTTCTGAACTTGCTTTTATAATTTTATCATCCAATTCACTATAGTATAGCCTTCTCCAGTCTCCCCAAATATATATCTATCTGTATACATTCTGATTTTATATGCAAGGATTTATAATCCCATAATCTATAGATCTCTCCTTTATCACTTTGTTTCCAAGGAATTTATTGCTTTAAATGTATAATTATCCTCTACTGTTATGCATTGTGTCATTACATGAATTAATCTCAGGCCACTTGTTTGCTCAGTGACTTGGTTTGTACGGGGATGGCAAAATATTTGCTGGAATCTCTCCCTTTATTTACTAATACTCAAAGAAATGAGTTGATTCTCTAGCGTCCTCTAAAAGTGATCAATTAGATTTATACAATATTATTGATTGAAACATTTGATGTTTCAGATTAAAACATTTGATGGGTTTTATTTTATTGCAATCATTGTTCTTATTGATGTTTATAGTGCACTTTTTTTTTTTTTTTTTTTTGCCAGCAGCAGCCTTTCTAAGTTGACTCCTGAGTCTTTTGAACTCCCTTCCAGTAATCATTGATAGCTTTCTTATCTGCTAGCACAAGATGTTCTAGGGCTGTTTTGTTCATTTTCCAACACAAAACTGGATACAGCTATTTCTCTAAGAAGCCCTGGTTCATTTTGCATTTGTAATGCAAAATGGTGATTCAAGACTGTAACCTATGTGCTAGGAATAATCATTGCTACAGAGCTAACAGTGATCCTAGACCTTTACCACTAACAAAGTTGGGAAATGATTACTGAAACTTAAAATTTCACACACGCTGACCCCATTATCTTCATTTTTTGTATAGTTGTGGTGGATCTCTGTTGTCTGAGCATATGGCCATTACATAAGCTCCCTCATGTAGTCATAATTCCAAATATAAATAAAACCTAGAAATAATGTTTATTTACATTCATGTCTCCCAATTTTGTAACACCTGAAGGTCCTTCTTGGGTATATTTTTAAGATAGGGCTTATCAAAGCAACATTCTTAAGTTCTGGCATGCTGATGACACTGTGTCTAATACCTTTATACTTGAAAGTTTGGTTCACATTCTTAAATATCTGAAAATATAATATTGCCTTCTAATGAGTATGATGACAATTTAGTTATCTTTTTTTTTTTTTACTACTTTTTGCCTGGATGCTCAGGAACTTTGGGGTTTTTTGGTTTTTGTTTTGTTTTTATAAAGTCTGATGATCTTAAGAGGCTTTGTCCTAATGATGATTCTGGGTTGATTTCTCAGGTACACAATCTATCTTTTTAATAAATAGTATAAACTTTGTTTTGATCTCAGGAAATCCTCTTGAATAGTACTTTTTAATATTTTCTCTGTTTTCCTTTAAAGACTACTATTAAGATTTTAGAAATTCTTTGCCTGTTTTATACATTCTTGAATCCTTTTCATTTTTAATATTTTCCTTTGAAAATATTTTCTAATCTATTTTTAGGGCATTACATTTATTTACTTGTTTACTCTTGTGTGCTTTCCTCTTTAGCCTTTATTTCTAACATTTGTTTTCTATCCTGTTGCTTCTGAGTTCTCCTAATTCTGATGTGTTACTTTCTTAATGCATCGGAACTCAAATATTCAGTAACATTTCGAAATTGTTGATGTGCTTTCTTTCTAGCTGCTTTTCTTGTCTACAGGAATGTTACTTCTTTGCTGTTGTTATTGTATAGAAATTGACTTCAATCTTGCTAGACATTTTTACAGGAAATGTTTTCCTAAACTTTCAGAAAGAAGCACCATTTACAGTAGCTTCTTCTCATTTTACAGCTATTAAAGTACAGTTTTTCTGTTTGAGGCTTATTTTCTGGGTGCTTCTTTGTTCTCTTCCCCCACTTTTACCTAAAATGTTTTTCCCCTTTGTCACCATTAAGCCTGGCATGCTTAATTTTTTTTTTTTTCCCCAAGAAATCTCTTCCCAGTGTAGAACTTGCTCATGGATGAAAGCTGCTTAGTTTTCTAAGTATCTGGGGAGAATAGTCTAGTCCCTGTTATGCTCCCAGAGTATTCCTTGCCCTCTTTGACTACTGAGGTATGCAAATCCCTCCCACTGTCAGTTACTATTCTCTAGTTGGCTGCCTGAATTTTTGAGTGTGTACCAGTTGGCATTCCTAGACTTCTCAGATTCATCAGATCTCATATGCTTACCTCAGTTTTCTCCTGCAGAGATGTCAACCTTATCAAGGACTTGTAGTTCTTTAGGTCATGTGAGATCCTCTGTCATTTAGGTTATGGTTTTGCCCTGACTGTTTATTTTAGTTGCGGGGCAGGGGAGGTGGGGGGGATTGAGGACAATTTGAAACTTATACACCATTTTCCTCCCAGAGCCCAACTTTAACTTCTTGAGAAACCTAACACTAATTGTTCTGCAATCAAAAGGCAAAACAGATGCAAGACCATTATTCCCCTTTTAAGATGCTTTCCTGGAAGCCTCATCTAGGAAATTGACATAAATCAGTCCTATTGTTGTCCTTATCTGCAAGAGAGTATTGGGGGCTAGTGAGTATTAAGGAGCTAATAAGTATTAGAACACTGTTACTCTGAACAGAACTGGAGTTTCCTTTATGGTAAGCAGAATTGTAAGATTACATCAATGACTGTTGTCTTCATCTAATCCCCTCAACTTTAGTGTGGGAGGAACCTGTAACTTCTAAGGACTAGATTATGGCAAAGATGATAGGATGTCATTTCCATGAAATGTTATATGACTTGACAAATGTGAAGGTATCTCTCAAATGTCTTTTAAACTTCCTAATCAGTTGAATTTAGGTCCCATTTATGACAGTCTGTCAAACAAAAGGAGATAAACCTCTAGAGTTCAGAGATCGGAGACTAAGGAAGTCAGAAATTCTCTTGTTTGCATTGCAAAAGGCACTGTGTTGAGAGACCATGTAGCTAGGCTGAGGGGTGCGGGTGGCTTCTGGAAGCTGAGAATGACCTCTGATCAGCAGCCCACAAGAAAACTGGAATCTCAGTCCAAAAACTGCAAGGAGCTGAATTCTGCCAATGACTCAAATGAACTTATAAGAGGATCCACAGCTGTGGATTATAACCTAGCTTTGCTCATCCCTTGATTCTGGCCATATGAGACTAAAAAGACAAAGTGTGCTATACTCGGACTTCAGACAAATAGGAATTGTGAATTAATAAATGGACATTTATATTTGCTTGCTTGCTGCCATTACAGAATACCACATATTAGGTGTCTTAAAGATTTTATTTATTTATTTGACAGAGAGAGATCACAAGTAGGCAGAGAGGCAAGCAGAGAGAGAGGAAGGGAAGCAGGCTCCCTGCTGAGCCGAGAGCCCAATGTGGGGCTTGATCCCAGGACCCTGGAATCATGACCTGAGCTGAAGGCAGAGGCTTTAACACACTGAGCCACCCAGGTGCCCGTAGGTGTCTTAAACAACAAAACTTTTTTTTCTCTCTGTATCAAAGGTTGGAATTCCAGTATTGAGGTGGTGGCGGGGCTCATTTCTGGTGAGTCCACTTTTCCTGATGGCTACTTCCTCATTGTGTCCTCACAGGTCTTTCCTCTGTGTGTGTGAAGAAAGAGAGCTCTGGTGTCTGTTTTTAAAAAACTTCAGTCCTATCTGAGTAGGTCCTTATCCTTATGATCTCATTTAATCTTAATTATGCCTTAAAAAGCTTTATCTTCAAATATAGTCAATAGAGTGCTAGGGCTTCAACATAAGAATATTGGAGGAACACAGCTCTATCCATAACAGCATTATTAGAAACTAAGTTTGTGGTAACTGCTTAATAGCAATGGAGAACGGGTATAGGAATAGGAAGAAGAGAGAACAATCACCTTACAGAATCCACCACAAATAATGGCAGTTACAAATATAGGAAAGCCTCAGAGATGCAAAGGATATATTAGCAAAAGCTTATAATGCTAACATTTCAAAAGACTTTGATATTATATTAGCATATTACAATAACAAGTATGAGGTATGGAGGATATATAAATTTGTATTACCATTTTGCATATAGTCAGTTCTTATTTCTTAAGATTTATTTCTTGTAGAGCATGCATGTGAGTCGGGGGAGGGGCAAAGAGAGAGAATCCCTAGCAGAATCCCCACTGAGTATGGAACAAGATGCAGGGCTCTATCTCCTGACCCTGAGATTATGACCTGATCCAAAATCCAGAGTCTGATGCTTAACCTACCAAGCTACCTAGGTGCCCCCATACAGTCATTTCTAAATAAAACAAACATTCCTAAAAATTATTGTACTTTGTAAAATTACATTAATTGGGGGGAAAGTGTGTTTACAGGAAAAATGGATAGGCTCAATAGTCAAACTTCATCACTGACCTATTAAAAATTTAAAAAGATAGGAACCTATTAAGTAATTTTCACATATGCTAAATAGTTAAAACATAAGTACTATGATAATTCTCTTTTCTTTGAAAAAGATACAAAGGTACTTGTGGAAGTGGGTTCTGGAAGAGTTGTAGCTTGTAAGTTACTGTGAAGTTTCAGAAGAAAAGTGATCTGAAATTGGACAGAAAGTCATAAGGATCCAGTGTGGATGAGCCAAACTCATAATACATGGTGAGTTGAGGTGTAGTTAGATCACTGAGAGGTATGTGTATGTAAGCAAGTGTGTTGTATTTTTACTCAGTTCCTATAGATCAAGTTCTTTCACCTGTTTCTCAAGGTCCAAATTGTGCTTAAAAAGAAACTTGTGTTCAAATTATCTGCTAGTGTATCAATTGCTTTGAAACAAATTTGCATTCATAAAACAAATGTTATAGCAGAAATTGTTGTATAAGGGAACAGTCTCAAGAGGACTGCCATTATTTGTTTATAGGCATGCAGTTAAGGAATCTTAGGGCTTACACATGATAGTTTTTCTAGATTCTGGTACAGTGGTCTTTTATCTAGGTGACCCCTCTCTTGGTGGTTTGATTCCCATTCTGTTACCTAGTTAGTATGGTCAATGCTGTGCAGACAGGCAAACGTGAGGACAGTCACTGAACCTGCATATCTAATGATCTAATAGATGATAAACAACATAATTACAGTAGTACAATGTGGAAAACCTTACAACAAAGGGTAATTGGTGAGTGAGAGAAGCAAAGGTCAATTATTATTTCGATCTAGTGAATGGGCTCATGAAAAAGAAGGAAGTACTTAGCCAGAGTCCATGAGGTTGAGTTGTGAAGCAGAGGTGGTATAAGGGCATTCTGGAGGGAAGATCCATGTAAGAAGAAAGCCCAGAGTCAGCACAATGGACTAATTGTACTTCCCAGAAAGCTCAGAGCACATGGGGGCATTTGAGGTCTCCCAGCAGATTTAAATCTACTTATTGGGAAGTCCTGCTACATGGCTCATGCTAACAATAAAAACAAAAAGCTTTTTAAAAGTCTTCAATGTTTATAGCACCCCTTGAGATACTGGAAATACTATAATGCACAATAAGGATTGTAGGTCATGTTTCCATGAAACCTCTCTAACCACAGTTATGAATGAGCTAAACTTGAAGCAGGGCAGGGAAACCTGACCTGGTAAAATATGCCTCCCTGTGATAGGCATGTTGAGTCAGGCCTAGATCAGGGGAATGGGGAAGTTTTACTAATTGGATCTCTTATTAATTACCCTATTCAGAGTTCTCCAACCTCAAATGCGTGCTTACGAATAGCAGCATGAAATAAAAGTGCTTTTCATAAATGCATAGTGTTTAAACAGAAACGTTCTCAAGACTAAACAAAATAGTCATCACTACTGATGATTAAAGGAGCCCTGCATTGCTCTTGGCAGTTGAAAGAGGTATCTTGGTGGCAGAGGGGAGGGAAGCAATCTATATCATACCCAGATCTTTCTCTTACAGTGCTGAATGGGATACAGAAGCATCAGAGAAAGAAAATCTGTTACCAGAAGAGGAGGTTATACTGAGTATCTTGGGAAGTGGAGTGGGAGTGAGACATATTTCAAAGTGGAGTGTAAGACACACTATTCTAGACTCTAATGAACATTTTTTTTTTTAATATTGGTTAAGTCCGTGGGAACATCAAAATAGGTCTCTGTATGTTATCACTGAGGAGAAAAAAGAATTGAAAATGATAGAGTGAAGAGAATTAAATTCCTAGCATCAGGAAGACAGAAGTGTTAATCTCAAGTCTTTAATTTACTAGCTGGCTAAGCAGAATAAGCCCCCAAAGAATTGAAGCTTCTTTCCAATTCTGTCAAATTATTGAAGATCTTGTCATCATGGTCAACTAAATGGAAGTCAAAGTAGGTGTGAGTAGCGTGGAAGAAATTAATTTTGATTGAGTGAATTTTTGCAAAGGGAAAACTGAGGCTCATCCTTAATATGTTAAGGGATAAAACAAATCAGCTCTATTATTAAGGTATTCCAAGGTCCTCATGTTTTCATTCAATGATGTTACATTTATGCAAATGAGGGGAAATCTAGCATTGACAAATCTTATTTAAAACTGCATTAAATTGAAATCCTATTTGCTTGTTTAGATACATTCATTTGTTTCCTGAATAAGGGTTATGATTGGATGTTCCAGTTTTCTATGTCTTCTAATAACAAATTATAAGCATTTAAGGACTTAAAACAACACAAATTTGTTAGAAATTTCTGGAGTTCAGGACTTTGATGTAGGTCTCACTGAACTAAGATCCAGGCATCAGCATAGCTGCATTTCTTTCTAGAGTATCCACACAAGAATGTTTCCTTGCCTTTTTCAGCTCCTACAGACTGCCTACATTGGCTGACTTGTGGCTCTCCTCCATGCTTAAATCTGGCAACATGGCTTCTCTCCAGCCCTGCCTCCTTAGTCATGTCTTCCTCTGACTCTCCCCTTTGGCCTTTCTTTTTCTTTAAAGGCCCATGTGATTACCCTAGGAGCATAATCCAGGGTAATGGGTCTGTCTTGGGGTCAGTTGATTAGCAATGTTAAATCTATCTTTATCCTTAATGTTCCCTTGCCCAATAATGTGTTTATATGTTCTGAGAATCAGGACCTATGCAGCTCGATGGGGAGATATTATTCTGCTTACTACGGATACTGTAATGGATCATGATTTCTTGTGGCTCAGAATACTCCCTTCTCCATGGTTCAGTGACCCAGTAGTTCATCCCCACAAGGGCTCAGCTAGAAGTTGAAGCCAATTTGTTCTGTTATGAGTTGACTTGAGGTCCATCTTCAGGAAAAGGGTGATTCTTTGTCAGTAAAATTTAGGTTTTGTTTTTTTTTTTAATTACCTTTAATATGAAAGAACCCTTCTTGAATTGTTTCTTCTGCTGAAGTTCTGAAATTTCAGTCCTATTGTATGCATACACACATAGCAGGAGAGGCAGGGGGGATTCTTAGCTTTCTTTATTTTGCCAGACCTAAAATAGAATTTTAAAAAATACTCAATCCTCTGGTAACTGAAGAATGGACTATTGATAAAAAATTAAAAGAAAATGCAGTGAGAAGGTGTGTAACATAAAGAGAAACACAAGAAAGTTTAAAAGGCATAAGAATAGATTTTTAAGCCTCTAGATAAAATCCCAAATGCCTTATGGGGCAAGTACTATTGCTCATTCAGTTTCAATTCCCAAATGTCCTTATGGCCATTTCACTCATCTGTTTCTATGGTTCTTTCTCAAGAATATGGAGTAAGTCTTAAGCTAGACAGTTAGACTGGATCTCTTGTTTGAACTTGATGTACTGAATCTCCTTTGACTACTACCCATCTTTGCCTATACATATTTTCTTTCAAGAAAATTCATCTTATTTTTTTTGGCAGTTCTTCTTAACCTTTTTCCCCCCTTATATTTTTCCTTGTCCTTTAACCAATTTGTCTTCCTTCCCTTCCCTTAAAGCCCTACATACACAAAAGTCTAATTCTTGTCCACATGAAAGCACTTAAAATATTCAAAGATATTAAATATATGCTGCATAACCTTCCTCCTCTCCAGGTTGAACATCCTCTATTCCTTAATCTCTTCTATAGCAAGATCTCAAATTCAGACATTCCTCCTGTCCCTCCCTGTGTCCATCAGTCTATCAATATCTCATTGGGAATGGCTTCCCACTGCAATGAATAAAATAGTTGACTTATGGTTTGACCAGTAGGGAATATAGTGGGTTCTTCATTCCTAAATAAATGGAGATATTCAAACCTTTCCGATCGCAGCCTACTACAAACCAAGAGATTTTGCCCAGTTTTTGTAAATACCTTATTCCCTTGGCTCATGATAGGATCCTTATCAACAGAAGAATCTTCAGATAGTTGATAATACTGAATTCAAATCTCATGCTGCCCATAGACATTAAGGGAGGTAGGAAATATACTCAAAATTCTATCCATCCCCAGTGAATGTTGTCCTATTATAAATAGTCCATTTTTCAACACTTTCAAGGACCTTTTGCATACCTATTTTATCATTTAAAGTATTTGCTCTCTCTATTTTTAACCATCTCTCCTTGTGAATATATATCATTTTGTACCTTCATCAAATCTATTAATAAAAATGGAAAATGCATTGTGGCAAATGACAGGGTATAGAGCAGACTACTAGAAAACTTCATACATACTGAAACTGTTTACCATTTATCATTGTGGATAGAGTAATTTGAGCACTTACTAATCCCTTCAATCATATTTGGCCCCAGTTTATACTTCTCCATTTTATCAACTGAGATTGCAAGTACAACACCCATTGTAATCCCCTTTCCCTGCACAGCAATGGTTCAAAATGCCATTCATATACTTTGTAGGAGCCTAAAATGTCATTAATCTAAAACAGATTTGCACTTCAATGGAGTAGCTACATACTCCTTTAAAACCTGATCACAATCTCAGGATTTCATTCTCTTTACAAATGTTAGTTTCATCTTTGGATTCTCAATACACTTTAAAAAAAAAAAAAATTCCGGTTTCTTGCCATTCATCAGTATTACACATTCCTTTTGCCATCTTTCTGGATAAATCGTCTTTTGTATCTTTTGCAAATCTTCTCTAAAGTTTGAAAGAAGTGAAATTAAAACCTTCACGTCTCCTGATAAAATCCCCGGTGTCCCCATGGGCCAAGTACTGTTTTTCATACAATTTCTTCTCCTAAATCACTTTATAATTTTCTGGACCATCTCTGGTTTTGAAACGCATCCTTAATTTGCCAAGTTGGACTGCTTGACTTTATCTCTCTGGTAGAAACATCCTCTCCTGCCCAGCAAATATCCCAACACCTCCTCCAGCTGCAAGCGAGTGGGAAGCGCACATATGTACCTAAATATATTACCTGTCCTCTTTTTTCCTCCTATCTGGGCCTTTGTTTTTTCACAACTCCAGTTGGTTTCTTTCACATTAGAGTTTAAGGGAATGGGACCATCTGGAACTGTATCTAATCTAACTGTATATAATCTATGGTATTTTTTTTTTCAACAATGTGATCCTGCATTTTGAGTTTCAGATTAATATGAACTGATCAAAGTAGTGAAGAGTGTTATTGTCCAGTGCCTATTGTTCAGTTGTGAAAAATCTTATTCGTAGCAGAAGCGAAAGTTAGGTGTTCTTAGGTGCAGTAAATTGGTTTGGAGTAGTTGAAAAGAGATATGTTAATTCAGAGAAGGACCGGTAAGGCCAACCCTTACAAAGTAGGCAATCCTTGGGCTAGGCCTTAAGGCACAAGCAACAATTTTTCATAATAGAGATGTGGGAGAAGGCATTTCTTAGCAAAAAGTAGCCCAGTGTTCTTAGAACACAGGATGAATAGTAGTGAGTGGAAGCAAGTTTAAAAAATTATATTGAGCCTTCAGCTCAAAATAATCTACATACCAAAGTGGCACCTTGTGTGTGGAGGGGGGTGTCCTGAACCTCTTCAAAATTACTGGCTATTTTTCAAGAGTTGGTGGGAACACCTTGACTTAATAATACTGTACGGTATTTATCACTGTATATTATTTTAGGTTTTTTGCCTTTAGATTAAAAAAAAAATGTGAGGGCAGTGAGAATATCTGTTTGGTTAACATTATGCCCAAGAACAAAATATGTAGAAAGTTGCCCGAATTTTTTTTTTAAAGGCACTATGGCCTTTTTTTTTTTTTTTTTAAGATTTTATTTATTTATTTGAGAGAGAATGAGAGAAAGAGAGATAGAGCGGGGAGGGTCAGAGGGAGAAGCAGACTCCCCACCAAGCAGGGAGCCTGATGCGGGACTTGATCCCAGGACTCCGGGACCTTGACCTGAGCTGAAGGCAGTTGCCCAGCCGACTGAGCTACCCAGGCACCCCCAAAATATCTTTTGAGCGAATGAATGAAATCTGTGATGACACATATGGTTTACAAAATTACCACCAGCCCTGTCTGACATAAACGTGCAGATCAAAGTGAACTTTTAGACTGGTAAGAACTCCAAGTTAGTTTGCTACTCAAAGATTGTTTTTCCAAAATTCAGCCATGACATGAGACATAAGAGAGATAGGGAGGAGGAGGTGGAAAAAAAAGACACACATCTGTAAGCACCAAACCAGGTAGGAAGGGACAGGTGCCAGTCATACGGTCTCCAGACTTGGTATATACATTCTACATTTGGTGTTTGAGAAGGGAGGGAGGAACTGAGGTGTAAATTATGTGTTCTAAACATCAATCAGCAGCTGTGTGTCCTTGTCTACTTCTCTAGTGCTTAGCTCTGAAACACCAGACTCTTCCCACTGAGTGGTAGAAAGGTAAATGGAGACCAGATGTTTGAAGGTGACACACAGATTCTAAATGAGAACTGCTCCTGTGGACAAGATGAGAAAACTAATCTTGCCTAGTGTAGAATTCTCTAACAAGGAGGGGCGTTCAGTGCTGGGGCACCTCCCTAGAAGAGCCAGGCTGGTGGGTAGCCAAGCACAAGTCCTCTCAAAAGAGGAATAGGTAGTCCCTTTTCTAGGATGATTTGAAGGTGCCCCAAAGTGAGAACTTAGGTATACATCATTCCCATAACCGCCAAGGGAATACAGTGAAGTGAATTCCAAGGATATGCATCCTGAACAAGGTCTAAATTATACTGTGGTTGCACCAATTAAGTCAGTGAAGCTGCTGTTGCTGCCTCTGTGCATGGGGGTGGTGTTGGCATGCTCTGTCATCCTCCCAGTATTCAAATACCTGGGGCACAGACATCATCCTTGGCTCATATGTGAATCAGGGGTTTGGTTGGATACATCTGCTTGGTAGAATCTAGGTCACACGTCTGTAGCCTTGTAGCAAAGGCAGCTGGGAAAGTGGATTGCTGCTTTTATTTCAGTCATGGAATGTAGGGCCAAAAAATGCAGGGTGACCACAAACTTAACAACTGTCCCCTATGTTGGGTGGTGGTTGTATGTTGTTCTTGTTTTCTTTTACTAAATGTTTCATCAAAGATTCAGCACTCTATTTGAGTATTAAGATTGGACTAGCTTTGGAAGTTATGTATTTACTCAACTAATTTAAGAAACAGCACTTAATTGTCAAAGTAAAACCATTTATGCATTTGATTAATGTTAGACAAACAACCAGTGTGGCAAAATAAAAACAGCTTCTAGTGTCTAGCAGACCAAGTTTAGTCTCCAACCACCTCTTACTAGCTTTGTGAACTTTGCAAAGTTTACCTCTGTTCTTTTTTTATTTCTTTTTTTTTTTTTTTCATATTTAAAATGAGCATATTGGGTGCCTGGGTGGCTCAGTTGGTTAAGTGACTGCTTTTGGTTCAGGTCATGATCCTGGAGTCCCAGGATCGAGTCCTGCATCGGGCTCCTTGCTCAGTGGGGAGTCTTCTCCCTTTGACCCTCTCCCCTCTCATACTCTCTCTTTCTCTCTCATTCTCTCTCTCAAATAAATAAAATCTTTTAAAAAGTTATAAAATGGGCATATTGCTGTATATACAATGTGATGTCCAAGTTAAGTTGCACATCTGAAATAATTGAGCGGTGTGCTAGACACAGAAGGTAAACTGAATTTATTGACCACTTATGTGCCTGTTGCAATGATAGAAAATGTATATACAAAGATGAATAAGCCATGTTCTATGCTTTCAAATAGCTAGGTTTAAGAAAGCTATTTGGAACAGAATGTTTAAAGTGCTTTAATAGGGCTATTTGCAAGGTCTTACAGAAGTATGGGATGGGGTATAAAGTCTCTCATTGGGCAAGTACTGGAAGGCTTCAAAGGGAAATGTGATGGTTAATTTTGTGTCAACTTGACTGGGCCATCAGGGGCCTGGGCATTTGGTTAAATGTTCTGGGTGTGTCTGCAAGGATGTTTCTGCCTGAGATTAACATCTGAAGTCACCAACTGAGTAGAACAGACTTCCCTTCCCAGCATGGGTGGGCCTCCTCCAATCAGTTAAATATTTGAATAGTACACAAAGACTGAGTAAAAGGGAATTTTGCCTGCCTAACTGAGCTGTAGAAATGGTCCTTTGAGGTCCTTGAGCTGTAACTTACACTGTAGGTTGTCCTCTTTCTCAGGCCTTTGAACTTGGACTGCAATTCATACTATCAGTCTCCAGCTTACCAACTGTAGATCTTGGGACCATCTCTATATTTGAATGGATCAATTCTTAAATTGTGTTAAGATGCAACTTAAAGATGCAAATAGGAGTCACTTAAAGGTACTATATACTGTGGCACCTGGGTGGTCCAGTCAGTTAAGCAACCAATTTTTGGTTTTGGCTCACATCATGATCTCAGGGTCCTGAGATAAGAGTCCCATACATCAGGCTCCATGCTTAGTGGGGAGCCTGCTTCAGATCCTCTCTCCCCCTGCCTGATCAAGCTCTCACTGTCTCGGTGTAAAGCAAATAAAATCTTTAAAATATATATATACACATATGTATATGTGTATATATATATATATATATTACATACTGTGTTTCTCTGGAGAACACTGACAAAGGAAATTATAAAATATCACTTAAAGGATAGTAGGAGTTTACAACATAGTCAGGGACATCATTCACTTGTATTTTATTTTACTTTATTTTAAATTTTACTGTAGTTAATATACAGTCCCTTGTATTTTAAATTCACACCAGTTCTTCTATAATGTAAAAGACCACCAATGACTGACAGAATAGTCCATATTTGTATCTTGAGTATGTAAGGATACCTGCTTTTGTGACAATTGCACTTTTCTCTAGATTTGCTATGGCCAATACAGTAGCCATGAGCTAGTAGGGCTGTAGTATACTTGCCATGTGACTGGCCCAAACTGAATTCTACTGTATCTTCCTGTGTAAAATACACAGTGGTTTTTCAAAAACTTACTATAAGGGAAAGATGTAAGATCTCTTATTTTTCTGGGGGTGCCTGGGTGGCTCAGTGGGTTAAGCCTCTGCTTTCGGCTCAGGTCATGATCTCAGGGTCTGGCATTGAGTCCTGCATCAGGCTCTCTGCTCAGCAGGGAGCCTGCTTCCCCCTCTCTCTCTGCCTGCCTCTCTGCCTACTTGAGATCTCTCTCTCTGCCAAATAAATAAAATCTTACAAAAATCTCTCATTTTTCTGTATTGCTCACACAGTTAAATATCTTTGATAAATTTAGTTAAATGATGCATTAAAATTTGTTTTTTTCTATTTGTTTTCCTGTGGCTGCCAGAAAATTTAAATTGCATGGGTGGCTCATACTATATTTCTGTTGGGTGTTACTGCTATTCATCCTGGACCCGTTGCATGGGTATGACATGGTTATTTACTAGATACAGAATCATGGCTCCAGACCTAACTGAACCAGAATGTGCCCTTCAACTAGATCCCCAGGAGACTCCTCCAAATAGGAGAGTTTGTGAAGTACGGCTGTAGCCCCTTGTCCTCAAGATAATCCTCTTAATCCTCCATCTGTAGTAGAAGTTTCCTTTCTGCTGCTCTGATTCTTAGAGACTGTCAGAGTAAAGATGATGCAACTTCACAAGGGGCAAGATGAGAATTCTGAATATGTTTCTGAAGGTAGGGTCTGGTTGTTAAAACACCATGCTTAGCAAGCTGGGGTGCAGAGCAACTTCATTTTGTCATCAGTTTTGCAAAGGAAGGAGAATGAACTGTTTCCTCTTCTGTACCCATTTGTCTTCAGCAGACTGTTGCCCCAGTCTGGGGTTCTTGCTGGTCCTCCGGTGTCTGCACGCCTACTGCAAGTCCTTTGTTCATCTGACATTCCCAGTCTCTCCGTCCACAGCTGTTAGCAGTTTTTTCTTTCCCTCCTGCCCCTTTATCATCCCTCCTGATCATCCCCCTGGGCCCTGTTTTCTGCTTTCTCTCATGACAGCTAATTTTGTGCAAAAGTAATCTCTAAGTAAGGTGTTTGTGCTTGATAATAGCTTAATATTTTACCTCTCCTGTAGTTTTATTGCATTTTAATAGAGAGTTCCTGGAAATAAAATGGCTTATATTAACTAGAAAGAATGAAGCAGAAGGGGTAGAATTTGGGGCATCATGCCAGGCCAGTGAAACAGATAGTTCAAACAGAAAGGTCCTTTGGTACCATTCTGGTTTCCATCTCTGTAATCCATATTTTTTGGCATTGTCAGAATACACTTAATATGAAGGTTAAATACCTTAGAAGTTGTCATTTCATGCATGAGATAGAATTGATACAGATTAAGGGAAAAAGAATCATTAGTAAAAATTTGTCATCATTTAATTTTGTGCAAGTATTATTATGTTACTAGGTCCCCCTCTTGGTGTGTGTCAAGCCAAGACACCACCAAGCCAAAGAATAGGAAAAGGAAGGCTTTACTTGTAACCAGTAAAGGAGAACATGGGGAGTATTTCCCAAAGCAGGGTCTCCTTGAACAACAAAGCTGGGGCAATTTTAAGCTAAATGTGTGCATATTCATGAAGGGACTTGCCAAAGGGGGAGTTCAGCATAGAATTGGGAGAAAAGTCTTCTTGAGGTGATAATCCAGGTCAAAGTCATGATGGCCAGCAAGGGTCAACATCATCAGTTCTGTCTTGAGTTGGTCTGGTATTTGAGTGCTCTAAGGGTTTTAAATTCTCCAGAGGCAACTCAAGTATATGTGCCAGGTCAGTCTTTGCTTTTCAACTAGCATTGGGAGTTTGACCGCTGATTTATTGTTCCTGTTATAACTAGATTATCTCCTGGCCTGGTAGTGGCTCTTTGCCCTTACATTCTTATGTTCCCTGAAAAATGATTATCTACTGGGGCCTGTTCTTTTGTATATCTCGGAAAGTTCTGCAAGAAATGTTCTTTGGGCACCTAGTACCGGTCACGCAGAAATCACCAGATGGCTGGGGGTCTAAAATGACTTTTATGTCAAGAAAGTTGTATCTTTTCTCAGGGACCCCTAACTCTCTACTTACATTAAACAAAATCAATAATCGGAGAACTGGAACTGATTATTTTCTCCTTTTTTGCACTTGAGCCCAAAATATTCCTTTTTCAAAACTTTTTTTAAAAAAATAAAGTATAATACAAATATAGAAAAACAATGATTTATTACAAAGTAAATATCCAAATCCACCTGGGTTAAGAAAGGACTTTCCAAAAATATAGTTTAGTTTGGATGTTTATTTTTCCATTTTATATAAATGGAAACATGTCTAGCTTTTTCAAAATGGTTTTTAAGATTCAATCATGTTGTCTGCTATGGCTGTCTAAATTTTGTACAAAAATAATCCACTGTATGAGTGAATAGAATTCATTTGTATATTATACCACTGCTGAAGACTGAGTTATTTATAGTTTAGAGATAGTATGAATAAAGCTGATTCAAATATTTTCATTCATGCCTTTTGTGCACATGTACATATATTCCTGATGAATGCAATTGCTTATAACAGACTGCCCCAAATCTGGGTGCGGGGGACTATATTTTTCCCTCTCACATTAGTGGAATGGCTTGTCTTCTGACTGATAGATATCTTCTGAAACCAGTAGGTATCTCAGGGCATATTCTTAGGTTGATAAAGGAACCAAGAACATGAGCCCCACTGTGCATAAATATGTCATGCCTCTACTCACATCACATCCATTGACATCCCATTAGCCAGAGGAAGTCACATGATCAAGCCTAAACTCCAAGAATGGGTAAGTACACTCTGCCCAATCTGAGGCCATGGTAAGGGTATACAGATGTAATATCTGTGTAGAGAACTGAGATCAACAAGTCCATGCAATACATGTTACAGGTCTAAGGAGGTTTAATAGACAGTCCCAGGTAGTTATCTGTTTATGCACCTCCTATAGTAGATGATCATTCTCTATGGCTCCCCCAGTGCACTACATATAGTATCATCAGCTTTTTAAATCTGCTATTCTGTTGTGAGAACATTGGCATCCTGTAGTTTCCACTTGTTTTTAAATAATCATTAATAAGGCTGTACAGCTTTAAATTTATCAGCCATCTGAAAAGTGCTTACTTTACATTTACTAGAATTGGAATAGTTTTATTATTTTTTTTTCCATTCTGGGATTTTTATTAGTGAGAAAGGATACATTTTTGTCCCACAGACCTAGGAGAAAGGGCCCATTTGAGGACATAGAACCAAAAGAAGAAAGAGAAATTAGATACTGGGAAACTTTCAATCAATCCTCCTTATCTAAAGGAAGTTATTTCCAAAAGTTTTTACATTATATGAGTTAATACATTCACCTTTTCACTTAGCCATTTTGAATTGGGTGTTTGGTACTTTTTGACCTAACTGGTATACCCTCTATGATCTAATCTCTGCCTACTGAAAATTTACCTGGTTCTGTTGTCACTCTGTTCCCATTATTTTTCAGAGTCCCTGGCCTTTTATTTCTTCAGATACAAAAATATTCTTTCCCAAACCAGGATGTCAAACATGCTCTCACTCTGTCTGGAAAAATCTTCATGTGGTTGATTCTGTCTTACGCTTTTTCTCAGGTTAAAGGTCCTGAGACATTAATTGGAGAATTCTCCTCATTTCATAGTGTCTAGGTAATTGTTCCACTATTATATATTTTTGTCCCTAATAATTTCCTCCATCATATTCTTCACAATATGTAATTATACATTTGGTGTTATTTTACTTATTTGTCCCTTTCTCTACATTGAAGGAACTATAACTGCTTTTATCAGCTGTATCCAGTCAGTGCCTGTCACATAATATATGCTCAAGAAGCAATTTTTGTAAAAAAAGGAGATGAACATGCAGGACTTGGACTTGAAAATAGATAATAAATTAACTTTAATTAGTAAGTTTCCTAGGCCATGCTGTATTTTGTTCTGGTAGTACTAAATGGCTATGCAGATTTTAGATGGGGATGGGCATTATAAGCCACATGGTAAGGAATCTTTTTTTAAAATTAACATATAATGTATTATTTGCTTCATGGGTACAGGTCTGTGACTCATCAGTCACAGCACCCACCATAGCACATAGCCTCCCCAATGTCCATCACCCAGCTACCCTATCCCTCCTCCTCCCTATCCCCCAGCAACCCTCAGTTTTTTCCTGAGTTAAGAGTCTCCTATGGTTTGTTTCCCTTCCTGGTCCCATCTTCTTTCATTTTTTCCCTCCCTATCCCCCATGACCCCCCACTCTGCCTCTCAAATCCTCAGATCAGAGAGATCATATAATTGTCTTTCTCTGATTGACTTAATTCACTTAGCATAATACTCTTTAGTTAGAATTGGAACAGTTTTAAAATTCAAAGTTGAATTTAAGAATTTTGAATTGGAAAGTTTGAGAACATTTGTGAAGCATCCTGTATTTTTTTTATCCTGTTATCTCCTCAGCCCTGTTGTTACCATCAGTGCCTCCTAGCCCCCAAGGAAGGGAAGGAAGAGGAAGAGACTTAATACTCTTTTTGATACTCTGCCCTTTATCTAGGATACTCTTGTATTTTTTCCTTACCCTTATCAGTGAGGTAACTTCTAAGATAGCCCAAGGGTCAGCTCTCCTGTGAAGTCTTTGCCTATTCACCAACCTCCAACTCCAAATGGACTTGGTTATACCTCCACTGTGCCCTTCTTTAAGGACAAGGGCTTATGTGTTACTGATCTTTGTATTCCTAGTAGTAGTATTCATAAATGAATAAGTGAAAATTTCTCTGCAATAGCATGCTTTTTACAAGTTGTGTGATGATGGGCAAATGACATAACTTCTATGAACTTTAACTTTTTCTCTGTAATTGGAGGTGAGAATAGTTCTTCATATGGTTACTACAAGATTTAAATGACATAATGAAAAAATATATTTTACCATGCTAGCACAATTTCAGTGCTTAATGAATGATATAATAAATATGATTACTTAAAAACCCCAGTGTTTGCCCACTTCTCATTGGAGATTGCCTCTTTGAGGGATTTGTAGAAATTCTTCATACATTCTGGATATGAGTCTTCTGTTGATACATACACTTTATTCCACACCACGGCTTCTATTTTTCTTTTCTTAATAGTGCCTTTGATAAACCAATCTGTTGTTTTAATGTACTCACAGTTTTAATAAATGTATTCTAATTTGTCAGCCTTTCAATTTATAGTTAGTATTTATATAAGTTTTTAAGAAGTCTTGCCAGGGGTGCCTGGATGGCTCAGTCAGCCGGGTGTCTGACGTTGGCTCAGATCATGAACTCAGGTTGCTGGGATAGAGCCCCACATGGGGATATCTGCTTAACAGGGAGCTTACGTCTCCTTCTCCCCCAGCCTCTCCCCACTGCTCCTGTTCTCTCCCCATCCCTCCCTACTTCCTCTCTTTCTCAAATATATAAAATCTTAAAAAAAGAAAAAAATCTTGCCACTCCAAATGATGAAGCTATTATCCTACAGTATCTCTGAGAGGTTTTGTTTTGCATATTTACATATAACCCAGCCGCAATTGATTTCTGTGTATATTGTGAGATAGCAGCCAGTTTCCATTACTCAATATATATACCTGCTTGATGGTGCTGTTTATTGAGAAAACTTTTTTTCCCACGCTTGGAAATGCCAATTCTGTCCTGCAAAAAAAAAAAAAAGTGTTCGTTAGTATGTGGGCTCTCATTCTGTCAGTTGATTTTTCTGTATGCCAATATCACCTTGTTTTAATTGCTGTAGATTAGCAGTAAGTCTTGATATATGGTAGAGCTTATGTTCTTTTTTGAGATTGTCTCAACTATTTTTGGCCATTTGCATTTCCATATTAATTTAGAATTAGTTGGTTAATCTATCCACATGCCTCTACCATCCAACTCTGATGTGTGTTTATAGATCAATTAGGGTAAAATTGACTTCATTAAAATATTTAATCTACCAATTCATAAACATGCATATACTTCTAGTTATTTTTCATCTTTAATTTTTCTCATAATATCTTACAACTTCCTAAGAAGACTTGCAAAACTTTTGCAAGATTTATTCTTTAAGGTTTGATATTTCTGATGTTATGTTAATACCATAATTTCACTTATTCTGTTGCATGTTGATTTTTTCCTCTATTGACTTTGTTCCCAGAAAACTGATTACTAATAAGTTACTAAGTTGATTTACTCAATCTATGAATTTATCTATAGAGTCTTTGAAAAGTTCTATATGCCCAAAAGACATTTTCTATGTACAGTGACATTTACCCTTTCTAAATTTTTTTATACTGGTCACATTTTTGTCTAACTGAACAGGTGGGACTACCAACATAAAGTATTTGTAATGAAAATTCTCATCTTGTATTCAACCTGAGTAAATGGCTTTAGTATTTATCTATTAATCATAATGTTTGCTTTAAGTTTTGTTTAGCTACTCAGTACTAGAGATAAAGCAAGCTACTTCTATGCCTATCTGGCTAAAATGTTTTTGAGAGTTTAGAATCTTTTATACATAAGCAGATATTGATATATCTATTTTATTTTGAGATAATTATAAATTCATATGGCTCTGTAAGATACAGAGAGATTCAATGTCCCCTTACCCAGTTCCCCTCAATGGTAGTACTTCTTAAACTTAGTACAACATCACAATCAGGATACAGA
>ML105883.1:43675-106306 GCA_003697995.1 Taxidea taxus jeffersonii | reverse complement strand
GTAGGGTGTAGCCCAGCGATCACAGAAAAATAGGAGAGCGATTAGTTAATCAATGGCTGGGGAAGGGTGTAGCCAAGCGATCTATGGCTGGGGGAAGGGGGTCTTTCAGGAGGAGAGGCAAGGAATCAAAACCTCAAGTTAGTGTCTTAATCAACATTATGGTTTGCTTTATACACATTTCAGTGAATTAAGGCTAAGAGATATATAATTATAATTTTCCCTAAATAAAATTTCAGTGGTACCCAAAATGTAGAAGGTGTGTAAAGAGACAGTAAAATTCCTGCATCACCAGAATCTGAAAGTAAGGCTGAGCCCCTTTGTTGGTGCCTATGGCATCCTTGGGCTGGCACTTTCTGAATCTTAAAATTGAATGGGATATTAAACATCATCTCCTCAACCTTCCAGGAAGGCCATTTGTTACTTCTAGTGAAATAATCCTCATTACCTTTTAAACATCCTGCTCCTTTTTAAACTACTCTTTTCATTTAAACAACTTAAGGTATGATTGACATTTTAAAAACTGTACATCTACAACTTGAAGAGTTTGGTTATAAGTATAAATCCACAATCATCACCACAATCTATGCCATAATATATCCATCACTTCCAAAATTTCCTCTAGTTCTCTTTACTTATTAATTATTATTACTGTTAGAAACTGTTATCTGATATTTGCATTTTTGTCTAAATCCAATGTTCATGTCCAGATAAACTTCTCTACATCATTAAATGGAATAAGAAAATTGTAAACTTCAGATATCTTGAATTCAGCCTTGGAGGAAGCAGTTGCCTTTGAGATTAAGTGCTTAATTAACCATTAGCCTTTGTTTAGGAAGACAAGAGAAGGTTTGAAAATATATATCCTTTATGATAAATTTTAAGTTGAATCTATAATTATTTTATATGATGTCATTTAAAAAATGTGTTTATCAGTCTGTTTACCTTTCTTCTTTAATATATTTAAATTCAATTTAATTGACATTTACTGTATTGTTAATTTCAGAAGTAGAATTCAGTGATTCATCAGTTGCATACAACACCCAGTACTCATTACTTCAAGTTCCCTCCTTAATGCTCATCACCTAGTTAACCCATCTCCCTACCGGCTTCCCCTCCAGCAACCCTCAGTTTGTTTCCTATAGTTAGTTTGCCTTCCTGTTTCCCTTATTTTCAATTTCCTTCCCCTCCCATGTGTTCATCTTTATTGTTTCTTAAATTCAACATATGAGTAAAATCATATGGTATTTTTCTTTATATAACTGACTTATTTTGTTTAACCTAATACCCTCTAGTTCCATCCACATCATTGCAAATGTCAAGATTTCATTATTTTTGGTTGCTGAGTAATATTCCATTGTAGTCTATTTAGATAGGGCAAAAATTTTAGATAATACCAAAAGGTTTGTTGTTGTTGTTTGTTAATTTTTCCATCTTGATATCATGGATGTTTATGAAAGGAAATGGTATTTGTTGGAGTGTTTATTGTATAAAACTGATGTTCACTTCATGTAGGGATCTATGTTTGCCACTGAGGTTTGGTCTAATTCCCTAACTTTGCAATGACTAGTCTTTTGATTATTACCTTGATGATCTCTGATGTGTTGATTAAAGTAGAAGAAGACTTTATAGCCCCTCACAGACTTAATAGCTAGTGGCTTTCCTCTTAGTAAAACATATTATAAATATAATAAAGTGATCATAGATTAATTTCATAATACAGAGTAAAATCTATAGTACCAAGAGCCATAAGATACCTTGGAATAAACATAACCAATGAGGTAAAGGATCTGTACTTTGTTATGCCCAGATCATAAGACTACCACCAAAAAGACCACCGAGAGCCAGACGTTCTGAAATGCAAAAGCAAGGCTTTATTCAGGCGGGCTGCAGCTCGGCCTCGTCCTACACACCGACGCAGCAGAGTTCAGGAGGAGGCACCCGCTGGAATTTTACAGAGATTATATAGGCAATTTTACACGCAAAAAATACATAGTCACATAGTTACATGTGTAGGTGACTTTGAAAATGATTGCTGTCTGAGGTGACTTAAGCTATGTTGTCTGAGGAGGGTTGGTCAGTTAGGAAAAACTGCTGACAGGGAGTTTTCCTTACTGGTTGTTTTTCTATCCTTTGTTAGCATATAGGGCAATAACCCCGATTGGCTCACACTTGGTCCCTCGTTTACATATGGAGAATCACCCTCTATTGGTTCATGTTCGATTCCTTATTTGCATATGTAGGAACCATTTCTATTGGTTCTTGTCCCATCCTTTATTTGCATGTGTGGGAACCACTTTGGAATGTCTTCAGCTTAATGTAAACAGCAAAAGGGCTGCCGCCTTGAATGGCATCACTTTGGCCCTTCATACTTGAGGAACTACAGAACACTCATAAAAGAAATTGAGGAAGACAGAAACAGATGGAAAAGTATTCCATGTTCATGGATCAGAAGAATAAACATTCTTAATATGTCTACACTGCCCAGAGCAATCTACACTTTCAACGCCATTCCAATCAAAATTTCGTGGCCATTTTTCAAAGTGCTGGAACAAATGATCCTAAAATTTGTATGAATCAGAAAAGACCCCAAGTAGCTAAGGAAATGCTGAAAAAGAAAAACAAACCTGGGGTATCTTGTTGCCTGATTTCAAGCTTTACTACAAAGCTGTGATCACCAAGATAGCATGGTACTGGCACAAAAGCAGACACATAGGCCAGTGGAACAGAGTAGAGAGCCCAGATATGGACCCACAACTCTATGGTCAAATAATCTTCAACAAGCAGGAAAAAATATCCAGTAGGAAAAAGACAGTCTCTTCAATAAATGATGCTAGGAAAATTAGACAGCTATGTGTAGAAGAATGAAACTCAACCATTCTCTTACACAGTACACAAAGATAAACTTGAGATGGATAAAAGACCTCAACGTGAGATAGGAATCTATCAAAGTCCTAGAGGAGAACATAGGCGGTAACCTCTCTGACATCGACTACAGCCACTTCTTTCAAGACATGTCTCCAATGGCAAATGAAACAAAAGCAAAAATGAGCTTTTGAGATTTCATCAAGATCAAAAGCTTCTGCACAGCAAAGGAAACAGTCAACAAAACAAAGAGGCAAGCCATGGAATGGGGTAAGATATTCACAAATGACACTACAGACAAGGGCTGATATCCAAGATCTATAAAGAACTCCTCAACTCAACATCTAAACAACAGATAATCATGTCAAAAAATGGACAGAAGACATGAACAGACACTACTCCAAAGAAGACATACAAATGGCTAGCAGACACATGAAAAAATATTCATTATTATTAGCCATCAGGGTGATTCAAATCAAAAACACCTTGATATGCCACCTTACACCAGTTAGACTTGCTAAAATTAACAAGACAAGAAACAACAAGTGTTGGAGAGGATGTGGAGAAAGGGGAACCCTCTTACACTGTTGGTGAGAATGCAAGTTGATGGAGCCACTTTGGAAAACAGTATGGAGATTCCTTAAAAAATTAAGAATAGAGCTATCCTATGACCCTGCAATTGCACTATTGGGTTTTTACCCCAAAGATACAGATGTAATGAAGAGAAGGGTCATATGTACCCCAATGTTCATAGCAGCAATGACCACAATCACCAAACTATGGAAAGAACCAAGATGCCCTTCAACAGATGAATGGATAAAGAAGATATGGTTCATATATACAATGGAGCATTATGACTCCATCAAAAAGGATGAATACCCAACTTTTGTATCAACATGGACAGGACTGGAGGAGATTATGCTGAGTGAAATAAGTCAGGCAGAGAAAGTCAATTATCATCTGGTTTCACTTACTTGTGGAACATAAGGAATAAGATGGAGGACTTTAGGAGAAGGAAAGGAAAAGTGAATTGAGGGAAATCAGATCGAGAGATGAACCGTGAGAGACTGTGGACACTGAGAAACAAATTGAGGGTTTTGGACGGAAAGGGGATAGAGGGATGGGTGAGCCTGGTGGAGGTATTAAGGAGGGCATGTATTGCATGGAGCACAGGGTGTGGTGCATAAATAATGGAGCTTGGAACACTGAAAAAATAAAATAAAATTTCAAACACACACACAAAGTAGAATCTCAACTTTTCTCAATAAGACTAACACCTATATAAATTTTAATAGGCTTTAAAATTAGCCAATTGTTAGTAGAAAATCCTGTTTAATTTATTATATCACTTTCATATTTTTTAAAGATTTTATTTATTTATTTATTTGACAGATAGAGATCACAAATAGGCAGAGAGGAATGCAGAGAGACAGGAGGAAGCAGGCTCCCTGCTGAGCAAAGAACCTGATACAGGCCTCAATCCCAGGACCCTGGGATCATGCCCTGAACCAAAGGCAGAGGCTTTAACCCACTGAGCCACCCAGGCACCCCCACTTTCATATTTTTAAATTTAGGTTTATATAGATGTCTAATATCTGAGAAACTGTTGAATGGTGACCCTTTTCCTTGTAAATATTCTACCTTTGTCTGGAATTTTGTTCCATAATATGCTAAAACCACATGATAACTCAGCAGACCATAACATAGTATTCAAAAGCAAAAATAACAATTTTTTCAGTAGAAATAAGGAATAATAAATATTGACTTTGGTATTAAGTGGCAATTAAGCCAAAACAACCTGAAATTCTCCCATCTGATACCAACAGTGAACTATGCTGAGAGTACTCTTTCACTCACCAAAAATATTATAAGAATACTCAGGGAAGTTAAGGCTATTGGCCATTTCCTCAGTTCTCAAACACACTTCTGAGAGTATGTCTCTCTACTGGAAAGAACATGGTAGCTGGGGACGCTTTCTCCCCAGCATGTTTCTTCGAGGCCAATCCATGGCAACTGCCTTCAGCTTCTGCACACATAGTTGACAAAAGGCATGTGTCTTCCTGAATCAAGATGTTAGTTTGAAGTTGCCTGCTGCCTACCCAGACTTCTTTCTCTGAATCCTGTTTATGGCATGCTCCTTAGGCTTTCCCACACATTTTTACAGATGTGACTGGCAAGATGGTTTCTTTGTGGGGTTCTGTTTTTGAGCTAAGTGTGTGTGCTTTCCCAGTGCTTTCCCACATACCAAGGCCAATGCTCCACTCTTCAAGACCTAAGATGCTGGAGTCATCTGGAAACACATATTTAAGCAGGGCGCTGTCTGTCCTGGGCCATTACTTCCTACTTCACATCTGTTTCCCTACTGCCTCCACAGAGCTCTGAAAAGGCTTCTAGCTTCCAGAAGCCAAGGGTCAGCCATGAGTTGTACTGTACCCAGACTGGCTTTTCAGAGTGGAGCTCACAGCACTTTCGAACCCCCTCGATGTCAGGCTTGGGGAAATGCTGCAAGGATTAAGGGAGGAAATGTGAATGAAAATGGGTATCTGCACTGTCTTGTCTTTCTCTGGTTTAAGCTACTAGCTCTTGCTGCTGCTGCCCCACAGAGTCTGGAAAGGTTCTTCTCTTCTTGAAACAAGATTTGTGCCTAAAGCTGCCTTCCAGGAACACGCACCCTTTCAGGAAAGGAACACACCCACTTCTCCCTGCTTACTCACATGCTCCGCAAAACGCTTCTGTCTTCAGGCTGCAAGACATTGGCAGAAGGGCAGGTTCTCAGGGCTGCTGGATGGCATTGTTTCTTGGCCTTCTAAAGGGCCCTTTCCTAGTTGTCCCACCCAATTTGCTAAACGATTCTCTCCCAAGGAAAGAGAACCTAACCTTGTGGAAGCTTGGTCTGCCCTTAGCGCTGCTGCATGGAGTTGAGTCTGGGGAACTCTCCTTCTGCCTTTGCCCCTCTAGGGAACATGTAGCTCAGGTGGGCTTGAAGGACTGTTTATCAACAGCGTGTCGCTAGGGGGCCAGAATACGGCACGGACCTGGGGTTCCTGCCACCCCCTCACGTTGAGTAGGGTACTGTCTGCACCACCCCAAGCTTGCCCTTGCTTTATCAAGCCCCCAAAGGGGCTGCAGTCATCTGGGAAAGTGTTAGAAGCTAGGCGCTTTCTGTCCAGTGCTGTTTCTTCCTACATCCTTTCATTTCCATTTCCCTCAGCCTCCACACAGAAGTCTGCCAACCCTGCTATCTTCAAGAAGCCAGCTGCCAGCAATAAGCTGCACAGTACCCAGAAGTGTTTCTCAGAGTTGAGCCCATAGCACGCTCAGCCTCTGTCCTGAAAATGCTTGCAGCTTCGGGGACAAGATGTGAAAGGAAACTGGTACATCAGCAGTGCTCCTTCTATCTCTAGGGGAAAGCCCCTTGGGTAGGACATTCCCTCAGTCTGTCCCAAGTCCTGCGGAAAACATTCATCTCTTCCCGAAGGAGCTGTCTGCCAGAGCTACGCTCCACACACACTCCTTTCAGCTAGAGAAGGGCAGGGCCCCTTCTCCATGCTACCTCACACTTGCTGGGAAAGGCTTCTGTCTTCAGAGAGCAAGATGCAGGTGGAATGCAAGCTTCTCGATGCCGCCGTTTCTCAGATTCAGAGATATGGCCCCTTCCTTTGTCAATCCAGCACATGTTTGAAAACCCTTCTCTCCAGAGGAAAAAGAAGTCAGCCTTGTGGAGGAACAGTCTTCCCCACTGTTGCTTTACAGAGCAGAGTCTATGACACGTTCCTTATCCTTTCGGGCTCTGCTCTGCAACAAGCAGGGCAGCTGGGCAACATGGAGATGTTCTCCCCAGGGTTGTCTCTCAGGCTTCAGCGTAAGCCACTTCACCTGCAAGTCTATATGCACACAAACACACACAGCTGAGAGGGTACTCTCTGCTGCATACGGCCCCCACCCACCCTTGGTTTCACAAACCCCTGGTCATTCTACTGTCCTCTGCAAAGACATGCGGAAGCAGAGCACTGTCTGTCCCATGCTGTTTCTTCCTATTTCACTTCTGTTTCCCTTCTGCCTCCAAGGAGCTCAGAAAAGGCTTCTAGGTACAGGAAGCCAGATTTCAGCCATCAGTTGCACAGTATAGAGATGGGCTTCTCAGAGTGGTGCTCACTTTTGAGCCCCGTCCCAGCCAGGCTTGGGGAAATGCTTCTAGGATCAAGGCAGGCAACGTGATATGTAAACTGGTATCTCTGCACTGTCTTCCGTTTAAGCTGCTGGCTATTGCTGCTGCCCAATGGAGCCTGGAAAAGTTCTCTTCTTGAAACAAGATGTGTACTGAAAGCTACCTTCTGGGCACACGCACTCCTCTGAGGGACGTGCATGGCCCCTTCTCCCTGCTTCCTCACACACTCTGCAAAACGCTTCTGTCTTCAGGCTGCAAGACGTTGGCGGAAAGGCAGGTTCTCTGGGCTGGTGTGTGGGGTGGTTTCTGGGCCTTCAGTCAATGGCCCTTTGCTTACACTGTCCCACTTTACAAAATGTTCTCTCCCAAGGAAAGAACAGGTAACCGTGTGCAGGCATGGTCTCCCCATAGCGATGCTGCATGGAGTTGAGTCTGTGAAACTGTGCTTCTGCCTTTGGCCCTCTAAGAAACATGAGCTCAGGTGGGCGTAAAGGACTGTATTGTAGATTGGGGGCAGGAATACTGCATGTACCTGGGATTCCCCCCACACCCACACGCTGACGAGGGTACTCTCTCCACTACCCCAAGCTTGCCCTTATTTTCACAAGCCCCAACCTGGGCTGCGTTTGTCTAGGAAAGCATTAGAAGCAGGGAGCTTTCTGTCCAGTGCCCTTTCTTCCCACATCCTTTCATTTCCGATTCCCTGTAGGGTCCACACAGAAGTCTGCCAACCTTGCTATCTTCCAGAATCCAGCTGCCAGCCATAAGCTACACCGTACCCAGATGTGTTTCTCAGAGTGGAGCCCAAAGCATGCTCGGTCTCCATCCTGAAAAGGCTTGCATCTTCAGGGGAGGAGATGTGAAAGAAAACTGGTACTTCAGCAATGCTCCTTGTTTCTTGGGGGTTAAGCCCCTCAGGTATGCCATTCCCTCAGTCTGCCCCTAGGCCTGTGAAAATGTTCTTCTCCTCCCAAAGGAAGCTGTCTGCCGCAGCTGCGCTCCACACACACTCCTTTCAGCAAGGGAAGGGCAGGGCCCCTTCCCCATGCTTCCTCACAATTGTTCAGAAAGGCTTAGGACTTCAGGCAGCAAGAGGCAGGTGGAAGGGCAGCTCTTCATGGCCACTGTTTCTCTCTCTGGGATTTGGCCTCTTCCTTTGGAGGCCAAGCACACATTGGAAAATGCTGTCCTCCAGAGGAAAGAGAAGTTAGCCCTGCGGATGGACAGTCTCCCCCAGTGTTGCTTTGCAGAGCAGAGTCTGTGGCATGTTCTTAATGCCTTCTGCTCTGTTCTGCAACATGCACGTGATCTGGGTAACATGGAGAAGTTCCTCCCCCGGGTTGTCTTTCAGGATTTGGCATAGAACAACTGGCTTACCCATACACACATACACACACTCACGTGCGCGCGCACACACACACACAGCTGAGGGGGTACTCTCTGTTGCATACCGCCCCCACCCACCCTTGCTTTCACAAATCCCTGGTGGTTCTACTGTCATCTGGAAAGACATGTGGAATCAGAGTGCTGTCTGTCCCTTGCTGCTTCTTCCTACTTCACTTCTGTTTCCTTTCTGCCTCCTCAGAGATCTGAATAGGCTTCTAGCTTCCAGAAGCCAGGGTTCAGACATGAGTCACACAGTACAGAGATGGGCTTCTCAGAGTGGCACCCATAGCACTTTCTAACCCCATCTCAGTCAGGCTTAGGGAAATGCTTCTAAGATCAATGGAGGCAATGTGATATGAAAACCGGTGCCACTGTATTGTTATTTGTTTGTTTGGTTTTCTCCCCCCTCAGGAATAAACTCCTGGCTCTTTCCTGCTGTGGACACACGGAGTCTGAAAAAGGTTCTTCTCTTCTTCAAACAAGATGTGTGCTGAAAGCTACCTTCCAGGCACACGCACTCCTCTGAGGGACCTGCACGGCTCCTCCTCCCTGCTTCCTCACATCCTCTGCAAAACGCTTCTGTCTTCAGGCTGCAAGACGTTGGTGGAAAGGCAGGTTGTCGGGGCTGGTGTGTGGGGTAGTTTTTGGGCCTTTGATCAACTGCCTTTTGCTTATGCAGTCCCACCCAGTTTGCAAAATGTTCCCTCCCAAGAAAAGAGAAGGTAACCGTGTGGTGGCACAGTCTCCTCATAGCACTGCTGCACTGAGTTGAGTCTGGGACACTGTCCTCTGCCTTTGTCCCTCTAAGGAACATGTAGTTCAGGTGAGCGTGAAGGACAGTTCTTCTGCCGCATAGTCACTTGGTGGCAGGAATACAGTACCTATCTGGGGTTCCCCCAACACCCACATGCTGAGGAGGGTACTCTCTGCACTACCCCAAGCTTGCCCTTGTTTTCACAAGCCCCGGTATGGGCTGCAGTTATCTGAGAAAACGTTAGAATCAGGGTGCTTTCTGTCCAGTGCCCTTTCTTCCCGCATCCCTTCATTTCAGTTTCCCTGCAGCGTCCACAGTGAAGTTGGCCAACACTGCTATCTTCCAGAATCCAGCTGCCAGCTGTAAGCTACACGGTACCCAGATGTGTTTCTCAGAGTTGAGCCCCAGAGCATGCTTGGCCTCTGTCCTGAAAAGGCTTGCAGCTTCAGGGGAAGAGATGTGAAAGAGAACTGGTACTTCAGTGCTGCTCCTTCTTTCTCTGGGGGAAAGCCCATCCAGTAGGCCATTCCCTCAGTCTGCCCCCAGGCCTATGGAAAATGTTCCTCTCCTCCCGAAGGAAGCTGTCTGCCTGACTGTGCTCCACACACACTCTTTTCAGTGAGGGAAGGGCAGGGCCCCTTCCCCATGCTTCCTCACGATGGTTGGGAAAGGCTTCATCTTCAGGCAGCAAGAGGCGGGTGGAAGGGCAGCTACTAGAGGCCACTGATTCTCCTTCTGGGAATTGGTCCCTTCCTTTGGCGACCAAGCACATGTGTTGGAAAACTTTACTCTCCAGAGGTGAGAGAAGTCAGCCCTGTGGACGGACAGTCTCCCCCAATGTTTCTTTGCAGAGCAGAGTCTGTGGCATGTACTGTATGCCTTCTGCCTCTGTTCTGCAACATGCAGGGCAGCTAGGCGACATGGAGAAGTTCCTCCCTGGGTTGTCCCTGGTTGTTTGGCATAGGACACTTGGCCTACCCATACACACACACACACACACACACACACACACACACACACACACACACACACACAGTTGAGGGCATACTCTCTACTGCATACTGCTTGCACCCACCCCTGCTTTCACAAACCCCTGGTCATTCTACTGTCCTGTGGAAATACACGTGGAAGCAGAGTGCTCTGTCCTGTGCCACTTCTTCCTACTTCACTTCTGTTTCCCTTTTGCCTCCTCAGAGATCTGAATAGGCTTCTAGCTTCCAGAAGCCAAGGTTCAGACATGAGTCACACAGTACACAGACAAGCTTTTCACAATGGCACTCACAGAACTTTCGAATCCTGTCCCAGCCAGGCTTGAGGAAATTCTTCTAGGATCGAGGTAGGCAATGTGATGTGAAGACCAGTATCACTGCACTCTTTTTTTAGTTTCAGGAATAAGCTCCTGACTCTTCCCTGTTGCTGACACACTGAGTTTGGAAAAGGTTCTTCTCTTCTTCAAACGTGATGTGTGCTGAAAGCTACCTTCCAGGCACATACTCCTCTGAGGGACATGCATGGCCCCTTCTCTCTGCTTCCTCACATGCTCTGTAAGACACTTCTGTCTGCAGGCTGAAAGACGTTGGTGAGAAGGAGGTTCTCGGGGTTGATGTGTGAGGTGGTTTCTTGGCCTTTAGTAAATGGCCCTTTGCTTACGCAGTCCCACTGAGTTTGCAAAATGTTCTCAACCAAGGAAGGAAAATGTAACCCGTAGTAGTACGGTCTCCCCATAGCACTGCTGCACGGAGTTGAGTCTGGGACACTGTCCTCTGCCTTTGCCCCTCTAAGGAACATGTACCAGAACATGTACCTCAGGAAGACATGTAGGATGATTCCTCCGTTGTGTTGTCTCTTGGAGGCAGGAATATGGCACGTACCTGGGGTTCCCCCCACACCTACATGCTGAAGAGGGTCCCCCCCACACCTACATGCTGAAGAGGGTACTCTCTGGACAAACCCCCAGGATTGTCCTTGTTTCACAAGCCCCCATACAGGCTGCATTCTACTGGGAAAGGGTTAGAAGCGGGGCAATTTCTATCCAGTGCCCTTTCTTCCCACATCCCTTCATTTCCGATTCCCTGTAGGGTCCACACAGAAGTATGCCAACCCTGCTATCTTCCAGAATCCACCTGCCAGCCGTAAGCTACATGGTACCCAGATGTGTTTCTCAGAGTTGAGCCCAGAGCACGCTCGGCCTCTGTCCTGAAAAGGCTTGCAGCTTCAGGGGAAGAGATGTAAAAGAAAACTGGTACTTCTGCAGTGCCCCTTCTTTCTCTGGGGGAAAGCCTCTCAGGTAGGCTATTCCCTAAGGCTGCCCTAGGCCTGTGGAAAATGCAGGAATGGGTTTTGACACACTGTGCAGGGCTTCTGTGAGGCTGAGTGAACGGGCGCCTTCTCAGATATCCTCTGACTAGAGGACCGGGAACCTTCTTTAGGTTTCTGCAACAACAAAAGGGGCGAATCTTTCTCTCTTTGCGAAAGAGCCTTGCTCCCGAAAGGCAGCAAGGCTTCAGGCTTGTTTTCTGGAAGTAAGAATAGGGTTCTTTCTTAACTTTTCCAGGCTAAGGTTGGAGAACGCAGGCTTCTTCGTGGAGCGAGGTTTTGCGGGGATGGTGTTCCCATTCCACTGATTTCTTTCCTTACAGGGAGGCAGAGGGAATTTAGCTCAGGCGTTCACAAACACTTGGAAAACTGCTTCCCTGTTGACAAAGCAAAGCGTTGACTTGGCAGAGGACGTCCCCTCAGCATGGGCGTTCCTCAGCTCTATGCTTCTGGGTGTCAGAACTGCTTCTCTCCTCACAGGACCGAGTGTGGCTGGCGGTCCAAAGGCATTGTCCTCAAGTCATCCTGTGCACTTGCTTTGCACATCAACCGTTTCATGCAGGCCTCTCTGCTCAGGGCGCCACCAAGACGCTTGCCTGAGGGAGGGTCTCGCAATCCTGTCTTCTCCATGAGACAGGGATGCTGCACAGTGCTTTCCAAATGCTTGCTCTTGAGGGCTGTCCGAATGCAAGTGTCAGGCTGAGAGATGTGGGCTGCTGTCAGAAGTACTTCTGTGCACTCAGACTGTACTCTGTGTTCTGCTGTGGGACCCACGGTCATGATAGCAGCAGGAGCCTGTTTCAACGCACTGTGTGGGTCTAATGTGAGGCCACGTGAAGGGGCGCCTTCTTGGGTTTCCTCTGATCTGAGGGCCGGGAAGCTTCCTTTCATTTCCCACCTACACACGGGGATGAATCTTTCTTCTTTGCAAAGGAACCCTGCTTGCGAAAGGCAGCTCAACTTCACGCTTGTTTCTTCGAGGTAAGGCTGTGATTCTCTCTTGAGTTTTCCAGGCTAAGGTTTGTGAAGGCATCCTTCTCCATGGAGCGAGGCTGTGCAGGGATGGTGTTCGCATTCCACACTGACTTCTTTCTCACAGGGAAGCAGAGGGACTCTAGCTCAGGCATTCACACTCTTGGGAAACTGCTTCCCTGTTGAGGAGCTAGGCGCTGTGTTGGCACAGGCCGTCCCCTCAGCATGGACGCTCCTCAGCAGTAAGTGGGTTGATTCTTCTCTCATCCATGCTTCTCTCTTTGCAGCCATTGTTCAGGTGAGGAGGCTTTTCCCAAAGAATGGCATTTCTTTGAATTTGGGGACCCACTGGCTCGTTCGGTTTCCAGGCCTTTGAGTGAAACGACTGTGTCTCCCTTAAACACGCTGTTGAAGCTGAGGTGCTGGCGGCTCCCACAGGGTCCTGGCGTGGAGGCCAAAGCCCTCAGGATGTGTGTACGTTCGCCAGCACCTGACAAAATGCTTTTGGTTTTAGGGGAAACCGGTGCTGCCTGGCTCCCTTCCATTAAGTTCTTTCATGGACCTGAGGGGTTCATGCATTTTTCTATCCTTGTAGGTGTCAGAACGGCTTCTTTCTTTGTGGGACCGAGTGTGGCTTGTGGTCCAAAGGCATTGTCCTCAAGTCATCCTGTGCACTAGCTTTGCGCATCCACCAACCGTTTTGTGCAGGCCTTTCTGCTCAGGGTGCCATTAAGATGCTTGCCTGAGGAAGGGCCTCACAATCCTGTCCTCTCCATCAGACAGGGATGCTGTATGGTGCTTTCCAAATGCTTGCTCTAGTGGGACCATCTGACTGTTAGCATCAGGCAGAGAGAATCTGGGCTGTTGTCAGCAGGACTCCTGCACTCTCAGAACTGGGTTTTGTGTTCTGCTGTATGCCTCCTAGATATTTGCCTGAAGCAGGGCCTTGCAATCCATCCACTCCGCGAGACAGTTATGCAGCACAGTGCTTGCCAACGCTTCCTACAGCGGGGCCACCGACTGATAGCTCAGGATGAGAGAACCGAAGTAGGTTTCCTCCAGTGCATTCTCGCTCGGGGGCCTGAGATCTGCACATACCTTGGTTTTGCACCACCCACCACACGCTGACGAGGGTACTCTTTGCACTTCCCTGAGTTGTCCTTTCTTTATTAATCCCCTGAATGGGCTTCAGGCATCTGGGAAAGTGTTAGAAGCGGGGGGCTTTCTGCCCACTGCCCTTTTTCTACATCCCTTCATTTCAGTTTTCCTGCAGTGTCCACACCTAAGTCTGCCCACCCTGCTCTCTTCAAGATACCACCGCCAGCCATAAGCAATACGTTACCCAGACCTGTTTCTCAGAGTGGAGTCCATAGCACCCTCGGCCTCTGTCATGAAAAGGCTTGCAGCTTCAGGGGAGGAGATGTGAAAGAAAACTGGTATGTCAGCACTGCTCCTTCTTTCTTTGGGGGTTAAGCCCCTCGGGTAAGCAATTCCATCAGTCTGCTCCTAGGCCTGTGGAAAATGTTCCTCTCCTCCCGAAGGAATCTGTCTGCCAGAGCTGTGCTCCACACACACTCCTTTCAGTGAGGGAAGGGCAGGGCCCCTTCCCCATGCTTCCTCACAATCATTGGGAAAGGTTTCCATCTTCAGGCAGCAAGAGGCAGGTGGAAGGGCAGCTCCTCGTGGCCATTGTTTCTCTTTCTGGGATTTGGCCCCTTCCTTTGGTGGGCCAAGCACACGTTGGAAAATGCTACTCCACAGAGAAAAGAGAAGTCAGCCCTGTGGACGAACAGTCTCCCCCACCATTGCTTCACAGAGCAGAGTCTGTGGCACATTCCTTATACCTTCTGCTCTGTTCTGCAACATGCAGGGTAGCTGGCCAATGTATTGACATTCCTCCCCAGAGCTGTCTCTCAGGCTTCAGCGTAGGCCAGTTGATCTACGTGTCTACAAACACACACACACACACAGCTGAGGGGGTACTCTCTGTTGCATACCGCCCCCACCCACCCTTGCTTTCACAAACCCCTGGTGGTTCTACTGTCATCTGGAAAGACATGTGGAAGCAGAGTGCTGTCTGTCCCTTGCTGCTTCTTCCTACTTCACTTCTGTTTCCTTTCTGCCTCCTCAGAGATCTGAATAGGCTTCTAGCTTGCAGAAGCCAGGTTTCAAACATGAGTCACACAGAACACAGACGGGCTTCTCAGTGGGCACACACAGCACTTTCAAAGCCTGTCCCAGCCAGGATTGGGGAAATGCTCCTAGGATCAAGGGTGGCAACATGATTGATATCCCATATCTCGGAGTCAAGATGGCGGAGAAGTAGCAGGCTGAGACAACATCAGGTAGCAGGAGATCAGCTAGATAGCTTATCAAACCATTCCAAACACCTACAAATCCAATAGGAGATTGAAGAGAAGAAGAGCAGCAATTCTAGAAACAAAAAATTGACCACTTTCTGAAAGGTAGGACAGGCAGAGAAGTGAATTCAAAGCGACAGGAAGATAGACCTCGGGGGGGGAGGGCCAGCTCCTGGCAAGTGGTGGAGAAAGGGAGCCCAAAATCAGAACTTTTAAAACTCTGCTCCACTGAGGGACATCGCTCCAGAGGCTAACCAGGGGTGAAGCCCATGAAGGGACAGCATGTTCTCAGGTCCCGTGGGGTCACAGAAGATCAGGGGTGTCTGAGTGTCATAGAGCACACAGGTATTAGAGCAGGGAAGCTGGCTACAGAGACAGAGCTGAGGAGTTGTTGGGTCCGTAATCAAAGGAGCGAGACTGATACAAAGTGAATTTCAAGCAAACCTTTATTTTGTGCCAAGGAGCAAGAATCAAACTGACCAGCCAGGGCCGTCTCTTACAAAGAGAGGCGACCCCTCTCTGCCTTATAGACTGGCTTTTAAGGGCAAAGGCCATGTGGTTGGGCCTGGCCATGCACAGGTGGCCAATGACACAGAGAAAACTGCATAGTCAGGTTAGGTCACACATAAGTGACCAATTGAATTACATTTTCCCTATAATAGACATTTGAACTAGCCTATCACCTTGGTCAGGATTGGCACCCAAAAAGGGGCCCAAAAGGTGGGGCCCATACTCCTTGGTAGCTAGGGAGACAGTATGTGCCCCCACTGATTGGATACCTCCACCTGGCCTGACCCAGCCTTGTATTTGAGCTTTGTTACCTGGGACTGGTTTCTGGGACTTGTTTTTAAGTAAATCCCCTGGGTTGGGGGGGGGGGGCAGGGTCTTAAACCCCAGGTTTAAGTTTTACTGCATAAACAACAAAATGGCTATTCAACCGAAATGGAGCCATTTTGGCTAAATAGGCCCTTACATTCCCCCCTTTTCTTTGGAGATTAGTCAAATCCTTGACTTTTCAGGCGGTTCTATGTCCTCTTTTGCCAGACTGTTTTTAATGACCCCAGTTGTGATATACCCAGAAACAACATTCTTCTCCTAGGGCTACGCAGAGCCCCCCTTTTTCTAGAAATAGTATGTCAAGTCCTAATTATCTATATGACCCACCTATTCTTTAACAATAGGAGCAACAATGAACTCATAGTTTTTGAGTCGTAGCTTTAGTCCATGACTGGCAGGGTCCACTGGCAGCGGCATCCATCTCTGGGGGGCGTCTTTGTCCTTGGCTCATTTGATGTGACCTGTGTGAATCCAGGACCCGACGCCCTCAACTTCTACCACCATGGGGGTGGTCGGGGTGACAGCAAATGGTCCCTTCCAGCGAGGCTCCAAGTTTTTCATTTGGTGGTGACGTATCCAAACCAAGTCCCTTGGTTGGTAAGGATGTGGTTCCACCTCCGTCTCCGTCTCAGTGTAGGCAGCTCAGATCCCTGAGTGGGCTCTTTTTAAGACAGACTGTAGTGCCTGCACTGACTGGAGTACAGACTGATCAGTCATTTCCACTAGGGCAACCTCTTGTAGCCCAGGGCAGAGCAGGGGGGTCTCCTGAACATTATTTCAAATGGGGTCACCTTGTTTAAGTAGGGTGTACACCACACCCTGAGGTGGGCGAAAGGAAGGAGATCCACCCATCCACCACCAGTCTCCAGAATTGGCCTTGTCAAGGTCTCTTTAAGAGTTTAATTTATGCTCCCTACTTGCCTGGAGCTCTGGGGCCAGTAGGCACAATGTAATTTCCAATTAGTGCCCACGGCCCTGGCCAATGCCTGTGAGACTGAACGCACAAATGCAGGGCCATTGTCTGACCCGATCCCGAGGTAACTCAAACCTCTAGCAGCTTTTTGGCTACCATTCCTGCCATCTCATGTTTGGCAGGAAAAGCCTCTACCCAGCCTACCATCCATATAGATGTTGGTCTTAGCCTTGGCCATCTGCAGTGCTTTGGGGAGTGCAATCAGCTGCGCTTTGTGCCGAGATTCCATATGACAGGGCCGCCGTCCAGAGTCCCTGCTCAGCTCAGGAGAAACCACTGCAGCCCCCATGTACCTCTTTCCACCGACCATGTAGTTAGTCCTGTCTGTGAACAGAGTCATCTCCACATCTGGGAGGGGAGTGTCTCTAAGATCCAGCCTTATTCCTGTGACCTTGGTTAGGACCTCCCCACAGTCGTGTGGGTGGCCAGCCAGCTCCTCTGATAGCAATGTGGCTGGATTTAGCACCTCCGGGGGCCAGAAAGTCACTTTCAGTTTGTTGAGGAGGAGGGCCTGGTACCCCGTCACTCGGGCATTTGTCATCCACTGGTCTGGTGGAGTCTGGAGAAAGCCCTCGATAGCGTGAGTGGTGGTCAAGATGAGATTTTGACCCAAAGTCAATTTACTTGCATCCTGGACCAGGAGGGCCATGTCAGCAATTATGCAGAGGCAGTGGGGGGAACCCAGCTGCTACTAGATCTAGCTTCTTGCTAAGATAGGCTACTGGCCTTTGCCAAGGCCCCAGAGCCTGAGTCAAAATTCCCTTGGCCATTCCTTCCTTTGCTTCCCAGGGGAGGGAGTACTGCCAGATGTGAACAGCTGTGGCCATTGCTTTTAGCTGTACCACCACTGGAGGCTGTCCCTTAGCCAAGCCAGGGGCTTCCCTTCTGTGTTGAACTCAGGGAGCTCGACCTGTAGGGCTTGGAGAAGGCTCCCTCCCACCTTTGTCTCCTCTGGTTCTGAGACTGGCTCATAAAGGAGGTATTCATCTACTGCTGTCACAAACACCTGCACAGTGGGGCTCCAAACCACGGCCCCTTCAGTCTTTGGTGGCTAGCACTGTCGTCCTCTTTTTGGGGCACTCCTTGGCCCAATATCCTTTTCCCTGATCTGAATCTTAAGGCTTCCCGCCCGCTTTCTTTCCATAGACCATCCCCTACCTGCCTTTTCCCTTTCCATTGACGTCTTCCCCCCTGTAATGTCCGACCCCATGTTGCTAATTCTGATTTAGTCCAAATGCAGCTTTTACTTCTGGAGATTCTTACCCATTTCAGTTCCAGGATTTCAACATATCAAAGACCTGTATTTACTGAAAGTCTCCCATATGAATTTCCTTTAAGGTGGAATTATTTTACAAAAGAATTAAAACAATTACAAGTGACAAAAACTCAGAATAGATATGGTTAAATAGCAAGTGATGACCCTTATCAAAACATTAAAACTTTAGGAAATGTATAGAACCTCTAGAGTAGTTACAGCATTTACCCAGATGTAACCCAAGGTTTATCATTGGTTTAGCAGTATTCCCTGAGTAACTTAGCATATCAAGGAAAAGCCTTATGAGTCAAAGAGATCTCATTTACAACTCTGAGCAGGCAAAGAGAAAACCATTTACATTTTCTTAGAAACACCTCAATCTCTAGTGAAGACTAAATATTAACCAATTGTGTACTGTTACAATAGAATTCTTAGAAGGTAAATTTATGAATCAGTTAAGCACAAAACATGTTTACCAACAGATTTCAAAAGCACAAGCCTAGCTCCAGCAACCAGCGCTCTAGCATTTTATCCCAATTGGTTTAAAGTTTCAGGTTACCAAAGACTTTGAAAGCTACTTTAACAATTACCCATTAAAACTTTGGGACAGACAATTAACCATCAGTTTTAGTCATCTCTTTGCTAACAGATTTCAACAAATAACATGAGCTTATTTGACCCTCAGTAAACTTTGATTGAAGTTTCACATTTACTGCTGTTAACTCAAAAGACATGTTCATCTTAATTAAACCAACAAACTTAACTTAGTTCAAATACTGATTTACATTCCACCTGGGCCCACTCCACTTCCAATGTTTACCTGAGACACGGGTGGGAAGATCTGGAGTGGGGGGTGTTAGGTCCAACACCCCCTTGACCTTGACAGTGAAGAGAGAAGGAGCGATGGTGCAGGAAGCACCGAGGATGGTCAAGAGGCCAGTTATGCAGGCCACACCCAAGTTGTTGCAGAAACAGAATGAGGAGACAGGAGAACAAAATGCCACCAGAAGGAAGAGAAAGGATTCCCAGTTTTAGAGCTCATCAGCTCTAAGAGAGGAGTTGAAGCCATGCTTTCCCGCCAGCAAGGGGGAGGCTAGGCAGTCCACGTCAGGCCAGAGAGGGCAAGGAATTTCCCTGGAATGAAGGGAGTTTGGGCAGCTGTTTGGGAATATTCCTTAAAGTCTCTGTCTCGAGTTAGACTAACCACAGTTGGCTCCAGTTATAGCCATTAACACAAGAAATGAGTGAGGGAGAAGCCCCATATCAGGAGGAACGGAGAGATGAAAATCAGAGTCCCCTTACTCTCTGCTTACCTCACTCTTTCAAACACAACAAACAACACAACAGACAACAAAAAGACAAGACAAAGACAACAAAAAGACAATCGCAGACCCAGCACAGTCCTCACCCAGACCCTACCGCTGGTGGGGAATTTCTCGGTTCCCTATAAACACTCACTACTGGAAATTTTCTCAGTCCCCTACAGAGGAGCAACACAACAGACAACAAAAAGACAACCACAGACCCAGGGACTGGTGGATATTTTCTCAGTCTCCTGCAACCACCCACTGGTGGGGATTTTCTCTGTCCCCTTACTGCCTAGGGGGACCCAAACCCCTTAAGCTATCTACCAGAAGAGGGATGGGGCATCCCTACATCCACTCCAGCCCTGGAGAGCATGGCTGTGTCCAGCTTCTCCCCAGTGGGCCATATACTGGAGCTCCACAACCAGATAGACCAGATCCCACAGAATAAAATCTGGAGATCTTACCTCCAGAGGCTTTTCCCAGAAATTCTGATGCTGGCTCAGTTCTTGTCGTTTAATCCTGGAGAGCCCCCAAATATTGGGTCCATAATCAAAGGAGCGAGACTGATACAAAGCAAAGGTCAAGCAAAGCTTTATTTCACGCCAAGCATCAAGAATCAAACTGACCGGCCAGAGCCGTCTCTTACAAAGAGAGGCGACCCCTCTCTGCCTTACAGACTGGCTTTTAAGGGCAAAGGACATGTGGTTGGGCCTGGCCACGCACAGGTGGCCAATGACACAGAGAAAACTGCATAGTCAGGTTAGGTCACACATAAGTGACCAGTTGAATTACAATTTACCCTATAATAGACATTTGAACTAGCCTATCACCTTGGTCAGGATTGGCACCCAAAAAGGGGCCCAAAAGGTGGGGCCCATACTCCTTGGTAGCTAGGGAGACAGGATGTGCCCCCACTGATTAGATACTTCCACCTGGCCTGACCCAGCCTTGTATTTGAGCTTTGTTACCTGGGACTGGTTTCTGGGACTTGTTTTTAAGTAAGCCCCCTGGGTGGGGGGTACAGGGTCCATTTAAGTTTTACTGCATAAACAACAAAATGGTTATTCAACTGAAATGGAGCCGATTTGGCTAAATAGGCCCTTACAGAGTGAGCTCTCAACTCAGGGTTACCTTATCGTTATCCGTGGCAAGGGTCACGGCTCTGTAAGGTGCATCTCTTGAGGTTAAGGTTCGTGGTCAAATGAGATCATCAAAAACTTGTCATTTTGAATTTTGATGAGAGGAGCAGGGTCTCCCAGTGCAATTAGTGATTGCTATTCCCTTAGGGGGCCAGTCCTGTACAATTCCATAGGAATTATTAATAATAATACTGGGGTAAGAAGCTCGACAATCCTCCCATAAAGGGAAAATTCCCACATCCAAAGACCACATTTGTGTTAGTTTGCATTTGGGAATAGGGGGTACTGCTGTGTTATAGCCAGGACCCCGATATCATTGGCAAGGAATCCTTTAGTGGAAAGTAAATGTAGTTGAAATTTAGTCAGATAATTATCAGCAGGAAAGTCCACCAACCATCTTTGATCATCAGGGATAAGACAACTGGAATGATTGCCGATACATATTGGTCTGTTTTGATATCCTAAGGTAAGATTATTTGTGCTCTTCTCTAAGGGCAGCAGTGGCAATCTAGGATCCAAAATTCCAGGTACCCATTTTGAGGCATTCAAATAAATTGTATTATATCTTCTCTCCACTCCTACTGGATGGAGCAGGGGAGGATTGGGTATGTAAGCCCAGTAAGTAAAGTTATTTATTGGTGCAAAACATCCAGGAAAATTTATGGTTACCATGATTAGGGTCACTATATTACATCAGATGTAGAAACAGTAGTAGTTTTGATATGTTGTAAAACATATACTGTATACAAAGAATCAGATAACAGATTAAATGCAGAAGAAACATCTTGAAACAATGCAATAACTGCCATTAATTCTGATTTTTGTGCCAAGAGACTGGTAGTAGATATGACTTTCAAAGTAGGACCATAATAACAAGTTTTGCCTTTGATAGAGCTATCAGAAAAGTAAGTAGGGGCATTTGTTTTTGGATTTTTAGAAGTAATTTTAGGAAGGGCAAAAGCAGTATGTTTTAAAAAGGAAACAACAGGTAAAGAGGGATAATGAGAAGAAGTGTTTCTAGTAAAGCCACTAAGGGAAACTTGTTAATTTAAATTTGGAATGCTGTTTCAATTTGTGTCTTATTTAAAGGCAGAACAATAACCTAAGTATCATACCCATGTATTTGGTGAGTTCTTTTTCTTCCTAATTGAATGATACTGCCAATACGGTCTATATAGGTAGTAAGTGTTTTAACAGTATTATATGGGAGAAAAATCCATGCTATAATTAATTTTTTCTGAATAATTAATCCATGGGTATATGTGGGGTATGAAAAATGAGAAGATCTAATGGTACCTCAGGTTGGACTCTATCCGTTTGCACTGAATGAATCTGGCTTTCAATAAATTGTAATTCTTTTAAGGCCTCTTTTGATAGGGTTCTAGGGCTGTTTAAATTAGGATCTCCCTTTGAAGAGGCAAAGAGATGCTGTAAAACATAAGTGGGAATTCCAGTTTTAGGTCTTATCCAATTAATGTTTCCCAATAATTTTTGCAGATCATTCAAGGTTGTAATTTTATCTCTACGGATTTGAACTTTCTGTGGTTTAACTGAGGTCCTGTCCATAATGAACCCCAAATATGAGAAAGGTGTGGTGACTTGTATTTTTTCCAGAGCTATAATTAATTTGTATTTTTCAAATTGCAATTGAAGCATTCTGAATGCATCCTGCAATTGCATGTTGTCAGAGGCTGTACATAATATATTAGCCATATAATGGATAAGGTAAATTTGTGGAAATTGATTTCTAACTGGCTGTATAACTTCTGTCACATACTTCTGACAGATAGTAGGGCTATTTGACATTCCTTGTGGAAGAACTTTCCATTGATATCGCTTGATTGGTTCTTTTAAATTTACACTGGGAATAGTGAAAGCAAAATAGTGAGACCGTCTTCCTTAGCAAGTGGTGTAGTATAAATAGACATTTTTTTAAAGATTTTATTCATTTATTTGTTAGAGAGAGAGAGAGAGAGAGAGCGAGCACAGCCAGACAGAGAGGCAGGCAGAGGCAGAGGGAGAAGCAGGTTCCCTGCCGAGCAAGGAGCCCGATGTGGGACTCAATCCCAGGACGCTGGGATCATGACCCGAGCCGAAGGCAGCCGCTTAAACAACTGAGCCACCCAGGCATCCCAGCAAGTGGTGTAGTATAAAAGCAATCCTGCAAATCTATGATAATTATTGGCCATTCATGTGGGACTAGATTAGGCAAAGGCAATCCAGGTTGGAGAGACCCCATGGGTTGGATAGCAGAATTAACAGCACACAGGTCTGTTAAAAGTCTCCATTTCCCTGATTTTTTCTTAATAACAAAGACTGGTGAATTCCAAGGACTGTGGGATTCTTCAATATGTCCCTTTTTTTATTTGTTCCTCTACTAGGGCTTGCAAAGTAAGTAATTTCTCTTGTGTTAAGGGCCCCTGTTCCACCCAAATAGGTTTGTCATTCTTTCAATTTAACTTAATGGGTTCAGGAGCAGTGGACCTCAGCGAAAAATCTGGGAATCCTCCTTAGGTGAAGGTATAACCAGAGAGGCTTCCCATTGACTTACTAAATCTTGCCCCCAAAGGCTAATCGGTAAATTTACAATATATGGTTGTAGATAACCCTTCTGACCCTCAGGTCTTTCACAGAAAAGAATATTGGAGCTCTGACGCACATTGCTAGCCTGTTCTAATGCTGCAATAGTAACAGAAGAGGAATCATATGGCCCTTTTTTAGGTCAATGTAATGAGCTTATGATAGAGACATCAGCTCCAGTATCAATTAGGCCTGAAAATTCCTTTCCTTGTATTTTAAGATGACAAATTGGTCTATCTTGATAAATTTTCTCAGTTAAATATGCTCCAGTTTTTCCAGTACTTCCAAACCCATTGGAGTTTCTTTGTTTGTTTTTAGATTGACCCTGGAGATAGGGTAAAAGTAACAATTGGGCAATGCAGTCTCCTTTTTGAAAATGGTATGGAGCCGCAGTAGTTAACATCATTGAAATTTTACCAGTATAATCTGAATCAATAATGCCAGTGTGAACTAGTACTCCCTTTGAAGTAAGGCTAGATCTTCCCAAAAGTAACCCAGTGGTCCCCTTTGATAAATGGCCATGAATATTAGTTGTAATTTTAGTGGGAAGCTTGGTAGGCATTAAAAGATAATCTTTGGGATTGGGGATATCTAATCCAGTAATATCAGGCTCTCAAACAACAACGCCAGAGCTGCTCAATAGTTTGATCATTCATTAGTACCTAGTCTTGCATCTGGGCCCATGGGCCAATACCCATGAGCTGCTCCATGGAAATAGAAACATTACTAGCTCTGTTATGGGTAGCTGCTGTTTCTGCATGATTTTGCCACCATGTTTTAAATTGTAAGAACTCACTTGAGGATAGAACTGTTTTTGCTAACAATGACCAATCAATTGGAATAAGTCGATTGTCTTCTGCGATGCCTTGAATGATTCCCATTGTAAATGGAGAATTGACTCCATAGTTTTGTACTGTCTGTTTTAGTTCCTTCAGTAATTTGAAGGAACTTCATGCTTGGCTTCATAGATACCATTAGGGTTGTTAGGATCATGTCCTGGAGTGACATGTTCTTTAATAATAACTGGAAAATTAAAATGTAAGGCATCTAGGTCTCCCGCTCACTGTGCTTCAAGGAGGACTTTTTGAATGGCTGATAGCATGTGTTTTTCATCTTTTTCACCAAATGGTGCCTTCTTATAGAATGATGGAGCCGATGGAGCTGATGGCAACAGCACCTTTTGCACCTTTTGTTCTGTATTTGGAGGAGGAGGAGGAGATTCCTCCTTTATATATTCCTTTATGGTGGGCTTAGTAATTTCTTTCTCCTCCTGGCTGGCATGTTCATGTTCCTCTTTCTTAGTTTCTCCTGGACATTCATTATTGCTCTCTGAATCAGGGGTTTGTAAAGGCTCCAAAATGGAGCAAATGAGGGTCCAAGTAGGCCATATAGTAATTGGAATTGGTTTTCCTTTAGCAGGCAAATGTTTTAACTTACGACCTACTTTTTCCCATGTTTGCAAATCTAAAGTCCCTAATATAGGGAACCAGGAGAAATGTTCTTTAATTACTTTTTAAAGCTCCATAAGTTGGCCCTTGCTGACTTTTGCTCCTCCCGCCTTTAGGAGCCATCTCAGTAAGCAAACGTAAGGGCGATAATCATTTGTGCTCTCTAGATTACCCATACCCTTCGATAAGTACCCACAACTCACCAGCGGGAAAAAGGCACGGCCGTGCAAAAACTTACGTTGGGGCTTCTTCTCCTGTTTAGTCCCTATTCGGGAGCCACTTGCAGCTTCCTGTTGGCGAATGGGAGAAGAATGAGGCACAAACAAGTCAGCTGCAAGAGAAAGGGAATAGGGGACAGCAGTAGAAAAGACTGTTGCCCCAAACAACTCCTTAGTCTTGCTTTTATTAGATAGAAACAGTAATCAACAGAAGAGCTGAAGAAGGCCAAACATTAGTCATAAGCTTTGTAGATAAACAAGAAGGAGGGCAAAATATGCCTGTATAAGCAGTATATAGTTTATAATTGAACAAGCACATTCAAAGGACTTATCTAAGTAGGCACAGGTGCTCTCTGGGGCGGGGAAAGGGGAGATAACAGCAAAATGAATCAGGTGGTGTTCAGCCCTGAGCAGGCCAGACATTCCCAGCTGCTGGGCTTCCATGAAGCAGGCGGCATTCCACCCTGAGCTAGCGGGCATCCCCAGCTGCCCAGCTTCAAGGCTGTATGTTGTCCTCTCCCCCAGAGACCTGTTGCCAGTATGTGTTTTTCTTAAAGCTATATCTAAAAGTGCTTGGTAACTAGTAAAATTTCCCAAGGGTTATATTTTAAGTAATACATTGTTCTGAGGGACAGTTGCATTTACCCTTTCCTCTTTTAATGTTTTTTAACTAGTTTACCTTAACAATACCTTTCAAAAAAATCTTTTTTGAACCTTTATTATTATAGTCACATTTTATCTTTCATTGTATCTAACTTTAGTTTTTTGTATACGTATAGGGTTTTTCTCTTATAAAAAATTTGGGATACAATTTATTCTCATAGATCAAAATGTACCCTAAATCTAGCACAGGGCTTTGTTCTAGTCTCCAGCCTCGGCAAATTCTCTCCACTTTCTGTTTCTTTATTCTACCAACCAACTCATCTTATCAACTCCTATTTTAGAAATTTAGAAAAAGATATTTTTTCATCTTTGTATTCATATCCCATCCCTTCATCATTTTTACCCTTTCATATGTTTTTCATTCTTTAAAATTTGGGGAGGTAGTTCCCTCTAAGAGACCAAAATACTCCAAAAATTAAGTGGGTGAACCTGTTGCATTCACCAGTCTAATATTTTTTTTCCTTATTTTGTTCTGTTTTTAATTTTTTTCCCTGAACCTCTTTTAACCTTCTTTCTTCCCCCCATGATTTGGGGTCTTTTCTGATTTGGTTAAACCACATTTTACTGGGGTCTTTGCCACCCTTTTAGTATTTTATTTGCTCCTTCATATATTATCTGGATAAAATGACAAGGTGGAAAAACTCACCACAAAAAAAGGAACAAGAGGCAGTACTGAAGGCCAGGGACCTAATCAATACAAACATTGGTAATGTGTCAGATCTAGAGTTCAGAATGATGATTGTCAAGGTGCTAGTTGGGCTCGAAAAAAGGCATGGAAGACACTAGAGAAACCCTGTCTGGAGAAATAGAAGCCCTTTCTGGAGAAATAAAAGAAGTAAAATCTAACCAAGTTGAAATTTAAAAAAAGCTATTAATGAGGTGCAATAAAAAATTGAGGCTCTTACGGCTAGGATAAATGAGACAGAAGAAAGAATTAGTGATCTAGAAGACCAAATGACAGAGAATAGAGAAGTTGAGCCAAAGAGAGACAAACAACTACTGGACCATGAGGGGAGAATTCGAGAGATAAGTGATACCATAAGATGAAACAACATTAAAGTAATTGGGATTCCAGAAGAAGAACAAAGAGAAAGGGGAGCAGAAGGCATATTAGAGAGAATTATTGTAGAGAATTTCCCTAATATGGCAAAGGAAACAAGCATCAAGATCCAGGAGGTGCAGAGAATCCCCCTCAAAATCAATAAGAATAGGTCCACACTCCATCATCTAATAGTAAAATTTACAACTCTTAGCAACAAAGAGAAAATCCTGAAAGCAGCCTGAGACAAGAAGTCTGTAACATACAATGGTAAAAATATTAGATTGGCAGCGGACTTATCCACAGAGACCTGGCAGGCCAGAAAGAACTGGCATGATATTTTCAGAGCACTAAAGAAGAAAAACATGCAGCCAAGAATACTGTATCCAGCTAGGCTATCACTGAAAATAGAAGATGAGATAAAAACCTTCCAGGACAAACAAAACTGAAAGAATTTGTAAACACCAAACCAGCTCTACAGGAAATATTGAAATCAGTCCTCTAAGCAAAGAGAGAGCTTAAAAGTAGTAGATCAGAAAGGAACAGAGGCAAAATACAGTAACAGTGGCCTTACAAGCAATACAATGGCACTAAATTCATATCTCTCAATACTTCCTCTGAATGTAAATGGGCTAAATGCCCCAATCAAAAGACACAGGGTATCAGAATGGATTAAAATAAAAACAAAAAAACAAAAAACCCATCAATATGCTGCCTACAAGAAACTCATTTTAGACCCAAAGACACCTCCAGATTTAAAGTGAGGGGGTAGAAAACAATTTACCATGCTAATGGACATCAGAAGAAAACTGGGGTGGTAACCCTTATATCAGATCAATTAGATTTTAAGCCAAAGACTATAATAAATGATGAGGAAGGACACTCTATCATACTCAAAGGGTCTGTCCAACAAGAAGATCTAACAATTTTATTTTTTTATTTTTTATTTTAAAGATTTTTATTTATTTATTTGTCAGAGAGAGAGAGAGCAGGAGCGAGCACAGGCAGACAGAGAGGCAGGCAGAGGCAGAGGGAGAAGCAGGCTCCCTGCTGAGCAAGGAGCCCAATGTGGGACTCGATCCCAGGACGCTGGGATCATGACCCGAGCCGAAGGCAGCCGCTTAACAAACTGAGCCACCCAGGCGTCCCAAAGATCTAACAATTTTAATACCTATGCCCCTAACATGAGAGCAGCTAACTACATAAACTAATTAATAACAAAATCAAGGAAACACATGGACAATAATACAATAATAGCAGGGGACTTTAAAGGGACAGATCATCCAAGCAAAAGATCAATAAGAAATAAAGGCCTTAAATGACACACTGGACCAGATGGACATCACAGACATATACAGAACATTCCATCCGAAAGCAACAGAATACACATTCTTCTCTAGTGCACATGGAACATTCTCCAGAATAGATCACATCCTGGGTCACAAATCAGGTCTCACAAATCAGGTATCAAAAGATTGGGACCATTCCCTGAATATTTTCAGACCACAATGCTCTGAAGCTAGAACTCAATCACAAGAGGAAATTTGGAAAGAACCCAAATACATGGAGACTAAAGAGCATCCTTCTCGAGAATGAATGGGTCAACCAGGAAATTAAAGAAGAATTGAAACAATTCATGGAAACAAATGATAATGAAAACACAATGGTTCAAAATCTGAGGGACACAGCAAAGGCAGTCCTGAGAGGAATATATATAGCAGTACAAGACTTTCTCAAGAAACAAGAAAGGTCTCAAATACACAATCTAACCCTACACCTAAAGGAACTGAGCAAGAACAACAAAGAAAACCTAAGCCCAGCAGGAGAAGAGAAATAATAAAGGTCAGAGAAGAAATCAATGAAATAGAAACAACAACAAAAAAAACCAATAGAACACATCAACAAAACTAGGAGCTGGTTCTTTGAAAGAATTAATAAGATTGATAAAATCCTGGCCAGACTTATCAAAAAGAAAAGAGAAAGGACACAAATAAATAAAATCATGAATGAAAGAGGAGAGATCACAACCAACACCAAGAAATACAAAAAATTAAAAGAACATACTATGAGCAACCCTACGCCAACAAATTTGACAATCTGGAAGAAATGGATGCATTCCTAGAGACATATAAACTACCACAACTGAACCAGAAAGAAACAGAAAACCTGAAAAGACCCATAACCAGTAAGGAGATTGAAGCAGTCATCAAAAATCTCCCAACAAACAAGAGCCCAGGGCCAGATGGCTTCCCAGGGGAATTCTACCAAACATTTAAAGAAGAATTAATTTCCATTATCCTGAAACTGTTCCAGAAAATAGAAATGGAAGGAAAACCTCCAAAGTCATTCATGAGGCCAGCATCACCATGATCCCAAAACCAGACAAGGATCCCATCAAAAAAGAGAATGACAGACCAATATCCTTGATGAACACAGATGTGAAAATTCTCACCAAAATACTAGCCAATAGGATCCAACAGTACATTAAAAGGATTATTCACCATGACCAAGCCAGATTTATTCTAGGGCTGCAAGGTTGGTTCAACATCTGCAAATCAATCAATGTGGTACAATACATTAATAAAAGAAAGAAAAGGGGGAGGAGTCAAGATGGCAGAGAAGTAGTAGGCTGAGACAACATCAGGTAGCAAGAGATTAGCTAGATAGCTTATCAAACCATTCTGAACACCTACAAATCCAATAGGAGATTGAAGAAAAGAAGAGCAACAATTCTGGAAACAGAAAATTGACCACTTTCTGAAGGTAGGACGGGCAGAGAAGTGAATCCTAAGTGATGGGAAGACCATGGGGGGACGGGCAGCTCCCAGCAAGCGGTGGAGCAACGGAGCACAAAATCAGGACTTTTAAAAGTCTGCTCCACTGAGGGACATCGCTCCAGAGGCTAAACCAGGGTGAAGCCCATGCGGGAATAACATGGCCCCAGGTCCCATGGGGTCACAGAATGATCGAGGGTGTCTGAGTGTCGCAGAGCTCACAGGTATTAGAGCAGGGAAGCTGGCTACAGAGACAGAGCTGAGGAGTGAGCTCTCAACTCGGGGTTACCTTGAACCATAATCCATGAAACAGGCCACTGCTCTGTGAATGGGGTCCCCACAAGATCTGGGGAGACCCCCTGGGAGAGCTCAGGGATTTGCGGGGTTTGGAGACTCCAGGCAGAGCTGTGTGCCAGAGACAGAGATGCTTGGTCAGAGGCTGGGTGAGCTCGGAGTACAGCAAGAGGCCAGGGAAGCAGGAGTGATTGAGCGCTTTTCTCCAAGGGCAACTGAGGAGTGGGCCACCGAGCTCTTGGCTCCTCTGGCCGGAGATTGAGAGGCCACCATTTTCATTCCTGCCCTCTGGAACTCTATGGAAAGCACTCAGGGAACAAAAGCTCCCGAAAGCGAACCTGAGCAGATTACTTAGCTTGGCACCTGGTAAGGGCGGTGCAATTCTGCCTGGGGCAAACACACTTGAGAATCACTAAAACAGGCCTCTCCCCCAGATCAGCAAGAAATCCAGCCAAGACCAAGTTCACTTACAAAGAACAGTGGAATTCCAGAGGAGGAGAAAGCAAAGCTTGGAATTCATAGCTTTCTCCCCATGAATCTTTAGTCTTGCAAAGTTAAGTAATTTTTAAAAAAATTTTTCTTCTGTTATTTTTTTTAACTTTTACCCTTTCCTCCTTTTACATTTTTTAACTAGTTTATCTTAATAATACCTTTCATTAAAAAAAATCTTTTTGGGGGCCTTCATTATTATAGTCATATTTTATCCTTCATTGTATCTAACTTTATTTTTTGTATACACATAAGGATTTTTCTTCTAAAAATTTGGGGTACAACTTCTAATAGAACAAAATACACCCTAAATCTAGCACTGGGCTTGTTCTAGTCCCCAGCCCAAGCAAATTATCTCCACTGTCTTTTTCTTTATTCTCCCAACCAAGACTGTTACTGTCAAGGTCATCCTTACCGAGGGGTTATCATGAGGATTACATGACCTAACAGTTGAGAAATTCTTGAAGGAGGCCTGGCATTTATTAAGCACCATATGGATCTATGTTCAGCAATTCAATATGAAGTTGTAGGTTCCTTCTGTCCACCCCATTTTATTTAACCTTTGGTGGCCCTGTTGTTCCATCTGATAGATAATGGCTCTGAGCCTCCCCTTGCTTTATTGACTGCAGCTGGGCCATGAGAAGTGCTCTTGAAAGCACATGTCCTGCTGGCAAGGGTGCCAGCCACTTGATGCTCCAGCTCTCATCCACCACTAAGTTGGATTGGGGTGTGGGGCAGGCCTGGCAGTAAGGGCTTATGTTGCTTGGGTTAGCCTCATCTGGCCTCATTGTCCTTGGCTCAGGTTGTATCACATGACCACCTCTTACCCCATGACAGTGACTCCAGCCTGAGTCCCATACCAGGTCAAATCAGCCCCATCCAAACCACAGAGAGCTGAAGAGAGTGAACCCAAAGCCAACAGGAGACATGGATGTATGGGTAGAAACCACAGTCCACCCAGAGTCCCCTTGCCTGGCTGGTTTTAATCTGCCCCCTACAGGTAACGAGCTGTGCTCCTCCAGGAAACGTGGGCTCGGTGTGGTCTTTTCTAAGTGCCCTCTTTTCCTCTACCTGCAGGGCTCTGCTGAAGCTCATATGACAACAGGAAGCACCAGATACTTTCCAGAGCCTTCTATGGATGTGTATATTGGCCTCATTTGCCATTGTGGTCTATGGGCACATTTCTCAAATGCCTGTTGTATGGCATCAGCATCAAGGGAAGGAGCCAGGCTCTGGCACCTGAACCCCAGCTCCCTAGTTCCTAGATGTGTCTAGATTAATGAAGCTATGCAGACTTCTCAGAGCCTGGACTTTATCAAGCAGAGCATGGGCATAAATTTTATCTCTGGGCTCTAAGAGAGAGCAGCCAATGATGGGGCTCCTTGGTGGCAGGGATTTGGTTAGTCACCATTGCATCCCAGTGCCCACCTTAGAGGATTTGTTCTTAGAATTAAAATGAGAGGCATGTATAAAGCCCCTAACAGCTGGCATTACCTGTCATAGGTGCTCAGTAAAAGTCAGTTCCCCTCACCTGTGGGCAGAAGCAGAGAATAAGGAGAAGTAACATTTAAAACTTAAATACAGGTATTCTAATTATTTCCATGTAACACATGAGGAAACTAAGGCATAAGGAAGCAAAGTGACTTGCCTAAAGTTGCAGAGCTAATACAGGACAGAGCTTGGACTCAGGACTAGGTCTGCCTGACCACAAAGCTGGTTTGTTTGTTTGTTTTTCACTCTGCTGTGTTCATTATTAGCACATTTTTTTTTTTTCCTAGCCTGCCAGCCTAGATGAGGGAGAGAAAACCTGTGTATTGTCAGGGTTTTTAGAAAAGTGTTACTATATCCTCTGTGGGCCCGGAGAACAGCAGGGCAGCCATGTGCCCAAGCCCCTAGAGGGGCAGAGAGAGCATGAGCTTCCAAGATCAAGGTTTTGCCTGTTCTGTTTTCATTCATCCCCAGTGCCTAATGCAGGGCCTGGTGTGGAGCAGGCCCTGGACAAGTATTTATGGGACCCAAATGGAAGAGCTTCCTGGAGGAAGGGTTGGGGGTCAAGATGCATCTTGAGCAGCGTTATCACTACCAATAGCTCACCCCTGATGGGGGTTGAGAGCCCAGGTTCTGGTGCTATGCAGCTTGGGTTCAAATCCAAATTCAGCACTTCCAAACAGTGTGACCCAGCCAAGAGACAGTAGCAGTCTGTATGTGGGTTTTCGCATGTATAGGATGGGGAAGGTAGGAGTACTTGTTTCATATGGTTGTCATGAGAATTTAGTGAGTTAAGTATGTAAGCTCTGGGCAGTTCCCTGGCATGTATTATGTGCCTATATAAGTGTTAGCCATTTCCTTCCCTCCCCCACACCTCCTTCCTCTCTTTCTCCTCTTCTCCCTCCTTCTCCTCATTGCTGATAGGGGCCAGTCCTCAGGCTCTGGAAGGCCCAGGGTCTTCCCTGGTATTTGATAAGGGAAAGCCAGAGGGAGGGGTCACAGGGCAAACACAGGGTGGCATTTGCTGAGTTCCTCCTGTGTACCAGGCACTGTGCCCTCCAGGTGCCCAGGGTGGAGCAGGTGAAGGGCAGCAGTTTGGTGGCCTTTAGGAGTGCATGGACATCTTTGAAAGCAAACCAGGTGCACCTCCCAGGGCTGCACTTGGAACAAGAGTTTTTCACCTTTGCAGTTCTCCTTCTCTCTTGGGATGGATTAGAAGCATCCAGAGGCACTGTGAGCCTGTGGGGTCACTTCCTGCCTCCTTCCTGCCACCCCTTCCCTACCTACTGCCAGTAGATTAAATGCCTTGGCTTCTAGCAGAAGAGGTAATGTCACCCTTGCCCAGGCTGAGGAAGGTGATCAGACATCCCCAGGCGTACACAACTATTAAGCAGACAAGCCAGCAAGGGATTTTGCCCTTTGGAGCCCCTTTCCCATCTAGAAGAGAGAGGTGATGGTACTTTTTAGGTCATGAGGGTTCATGAGGATTGTAGGCAGAGCAGAGCTCTAAGATCCATGATACCAGATAAGGTGGATTGGATGATGGATGATGGCACTCTCCCACACTCCCTCGCCAGGGCTTGCCTACTGTAGACACCTGTCTACCGTGAGGACCCACCTGTCAGCTCTGGTCAGTCACACTATCATGTGCCCAGATTTGTCCTGTGATGCTGGGAGTGGGCTGAAGTTCAGCATCTGGGAGCAGTACCTTCAGGACAGCACAGTAAGGCTTGGCCTGACTCGGCCTGCAGTGGGGCAGAGCCAGTAGGGGGGCCATCCAGTCATCTGAGCAGGAGACTCATCTGCTTGTGGGGCTCAAAGCTGTTAGGGACACCTTTGGGTTCTGCATACCCAACCTGAAGGGTCCTCCCTTCTTGAGAATTCCAGGACCAACAGCCCACTTCTGCCCATATGGGTGAGGATAAAGGAGGATGGAAAGTATGCATGCTCACCTAGGAATAAGAATGAATCCATCATCAAGCATTTATTAAGCACCAGCTGTATGTTCAATGCTGCAGGAGGTTCTGTGAGTTAGCAGCAAGAAGGGACTTACAGTGCAGTGGAACTACTTAGAATGACAATGGTAGCTAAGTCAGAAGAGGGAGGTAGGCAGAGGAAAGCCCACCACCATGGAGAACTCTTCCTTCTCTGCCTCAGGGCCTGAGAATCCTCCCATTAGATATTCCACTTGGAGACAGATTTCTAAGACTTTATTAGAAAGTGAATATCCCCACAAGGAATGTGTTTATGTTTGAAAAAAAATGTCTTGGTCAAAGTGTTTGGGAAACAAGATGAGTCAACTTTTCTGTATCCTGAAGAACTTCCTTGAACTTTGGCTAGGCTGATACTCTTGCTGGGGTCAAGAAACTGGGGGCAGGTAGGGTTGGGAGAGCATATGGAACACTCCCTCAAAGCATGGGGCCATAGAGGCCTGTGTTGCAAAAGTGCCGCCCATGATTGATGTGGAAGACAGAATCCATTTTGATGGACACTAGTTTAACTGCCATCAGGAGCAGACATTCAGAAGAGATAGCTGATACCTCCATGTGGGATGAATACAGTGGCTCACTCCACTAAGCGCTTTCCCACCCAGGCACTGGGAGGGCCAGGCCAGTGAGCACCTGGGTCGACTTGGCTTCCCCATGCTGGAGAAAGGTGCTATTCTGTGTATCAATTTGGGAACACTGGGGGACTCTGGAAAAAAACAACCTGGGTCCCAAACCAGGACAAGCAGGTGGGTTGCCTGACATTAATTAATTAATTAGTTAATTAATTAATTTACTTATTTATGTCCAAACTAGCTATTTTTCTAAATGGCAAGAGGCATGTTTACTAGCTGGGACAACTCAAACAATGAAGAATGCAGGTGTATAGGAGAAAAATTGTTTGTATATTTTCTTTCCACCACAGTGCACTTGTTCTGATTCTGAGTTTATGAGTAGTGTCAGTTATGTAGAAACCCTGCCATATATTTCCTGTGCTTATACTTCCGTAGATGCATCTGTGTCGATATATCTGCAATTCTTATTCTTTAAAATGAAGTGACATTATATATTTTAAGCAACAATTTCATTTCATATCAAATATGTCTTTTAGACTCCATGTGAAATACTAAATCCTAGCACCTTAGCACCTCACAGATGAGTAGCCCATAACTTATTTAAATCTTCCCCTGATGATAGACATGTGGGATCTTTCTCTTTTTAAAAATTATTTCAGGGAAAAGATATTTGCAAATGACATATCAGATAAAGGGCTAGTATCTAAAATCTACAAAGAGCTTAGCAAACTCAACACCCAAAGAACAAATAATCCAATCAAGAAATGGGCAGAGGACATGAACAGACATTTCTGCAAAGAAGACATCCAGATGGCCAACAGACACATGAAAAAGTGCTCCACATCACTGGGCATCAGGGAAATACAAATCAAAACCACAATGAGATACCACCTCACACCAGTCAGAATGGCTAAAATGAACAAGTCAGGAAATGACAGATGCTGGCGAGGATGTGGAGAAAGGGGAACCCTCCTACACTGTTGGTGGGAATGCAAGCTGGTGCAACCACTCTGGAAAACAGCATGGAGGTTCCTCAAAAAATTGAAAATAGAGCTACCTTATGACCCAGCAATTGCACTACTGGGTATCTATCCTAAAGATACAAACGTAGTGATCCAAAGGGGCATGTGTACCCGAATGTTTATAGCAGCAATGTCCACAATAGCCAAGTTATGGAAAGAACCTAGATGTCCATCAACAGATGAATGGATAAAGAAGAAGTGGTATATATATACAATGGAATACTATGCAGCCATCAAAAGAAATGAAATCTTACCATTTGCGACGACATGGATGGAACTAGAGCGTATTATGCTTAGCGAAATAAGTCAACTGGAGAAAGACAACTACCACATGATCTCCCTGATATGAGGAAGTGGAGATGCAACGGGGGTGGGAGTTAAGGTGGTAGGAAAAGTAAAAATGAAAGAAGATGGGATCGGGAGGGAGAAAAACCAAAAGAGACTCTTAATGTCATAAAACAAACTGAGGAGGGTGGGGGGAAGAGGGGTTGGGTGAGGGTGGTGGGGTTACATCATATGTTTAAATAAAGCTTAAATAAAGTAAAAAAAAAATTATTTCAAATACAGCTTCAGTCAGCATCTTTGTAAGCACATAACATTCTGACCAGTGCTTTTATTTCAGGGGTATATTCCTAGAAATTAAATTGACATGCATTTAAAACTTAAATAGATATGCTAACTTAATTTCTCAAAACCGCTGGTGGCCTGGGGGAGTGCACATTTCCTGCAGAATTCAAAAGATTTATAGACTTCTGGGCTCCTCTCCAGGGTTACTGATCTACCATCTTGGGGAATGGAGCCCAAGACAGACAGGTATATATATATATATATATATATATATATATATATATATATATATATATACTTTAATTTCTCCAAATGCTTCCAGTGATCTCCCCAGTTTGGGAGGTACTAGTCTAAAGATGAGTTGGTTGAAAAAATAAACTACTAAAAAATGAATATTTTTTTGGTCTCACAATTTTGCAACACTTTCACAAACTGGTATATTTTTACCCTTTTTTGGTTGCACTGCTGTATTAGGGTGGACTGAATTGCAATAACAAATAGTCCACACTTTTCAGTTGTCCAACATTATGAGGTGTATTTCTTGCTCCTTGAAGAGTTCTAAGTGGGCATTCCTGGTGATTGGGCATCTGTCCTCCTCCAGAGATTCAGGGGTCTTTATGTCTTGTGTCCCCACCATTCTCCAGGGCCTCATGGTCATCTTCCTCCAGGCAGCAGAGGGGAAATGCAGAGTCTGAAGGGTGTACATCTGCTTCTTCAAAGCTCTGGTCTGGAAATGGCTCATATCACATCCTGTCACATCCCACTGGCCAGCACCTAGTCACATGGCCACACCTAACTGCAAGAGTGGCTGGGAAATGGAGTCCAGCTGTGGCCAAGCAGGTGAATTTTTGATGAATAATTTATAGCCTCAGCCACAAATAGTTCTCTGATTTTTAAATAGCTTTGACAAGGCCATCTGCAGAATACAAATTAAACTTCCAAAAAAAAGACGAAAGAGTGGCTGGATTGCCATTTTGACTGGGTACATCTGAACAAGCATTAAGATATGAAATCAGAGGTGTGCTTGGCTGGCTCAGTCAGTAGAGAATGTGACTCTTGATCTCAGGGCTGTGAGTTCAAACCCCATGTTCAGCATTGACCTTACTTTAAAAAACGTGAAAAATGCTGGTAATTTTGGAATGTTAAGAGATAGGAAGAAACAGAATCCTACTACCCTTCAAAGTAGCTTTCTAGTAGTCATTGGTACTTTCTATACATAGACATGCACACACATACACACACTAGTGAACAGAGAGGATCTGCTGGTCCCCCAGCCTGACTAATTATAACTGTAAAGCCTTTGCCTGAAAATGAATTTTTTGGAGAGCCAAGCTGATTCCAGGTTCCTGGTAGGACTGAGACTTGGGGGTGTGAGGGAAAGGCAGATTTCCCAGGTGAGAAACTATGTCCATGTTTCTATAGTTCTAGAAATCCAGTGTGCTCCCTGTGGGTGGTGTGGGTATGTGTACATAAGGCTTTGGGGTTAGATGTCTTGTGTGACTGTATGCAGTGTGATTGTGAGTGAGTGTGTGTGTGTGTGTATGAAAAACAGAGACAGAGACATACTGAGATAAGACTGAGAAAGACAGAGAGAGAGAGAGACAGAGAGACAGAGACAGAGAGACAGAGAGAAATGTTACTCCAGGAGATGTGTCAGACAGATACCACAAGATATCAACTTTCTCAAAAAAAAAATGTTATCACATTGCACACTTTACAGCCTTACCACTGTGGGTGGCCCAACAGTGGCACTTCAGTCCATGCTTGGTAACCAACTGGCTCCATACACTCTAGCCTTGTGTCCAAATTAAACAATGCTCCCCGAGTTATCTTTCTTTAGATTTTATTTAATCATTTGACAGAGATCACAAGTAGAGAGGCAGGCAGAGAGAAAGGGGGAAGCAGGCTCCCTGCTGAGAAGAGCCAACATGGGACTCCATCCCAGGACCCTGAGATCATGACCTGAGCCAAAGGTAGAGGCTTAACCCACTGAGTCACTCAGGCGCCCCTCCCGAGTTATTCTTGAGCAAGACCACCAATGTGCTGACAGATGCTCTGTGCCCTAGATTTCTTGGAAGGTAACACCTTCTGGAGACAATGTTGAGGAAGAAGACCTATCTCCTGCCATGGTGAGCCTCATGTTCTTTGTCCAAGGGACAAATGTTGTTTTCTTAGTTTCTTTCCAATCACATTCAGAAGGAAATCAGAACATTTGGGACAAATGTACAAATACACACACACACAATTTAAGAGTAAAAAACAAACAAAGGGGCACCTAGATGGCTCAGTGGGTAAGCCTCTGCCTTCGGCTCAGGTCATGATCTCAGGGTCCTGGGATCCAGCCCCGAAGCAGGCTCTCTGCTCAGCAGGGAGCCTGCCTCTCTCTCTCTCTGCCTGCTTCTGCCTACTTGTGATCTCTGTCAAATAAAGAAATAAAATATTTAAAAAAACAAACAGAAGATGTGTCACACATGACAGAAGAAAACCCTAAGGCTCTGTTACAAAAATAATGGAAAGGAAAGTGACGGATCATAGAGAAGAAATACAGAAAGCCAAGGAACTTGGAAAAATGTGTTCAACAGGACCAGTAATCAAAGAAATGCAAAGTAAATATCTTCCAAAAGGAGACATAGGAGAGTATCTTTGCAAACTTGGGAGGAGGAAAAATATTCTTATGAATTTCCTTCTAGATATTTTCATGTGTTGGTGTCCTGCCTTTTCTATGCCCTCAGAGCCTGGTTTGCCTACTGGGTAATTCAGCACTGCTGGAACAGAAGACCTGGAGATGGCACACACACCCCCACCAGAAAAAAGGTACCTGGAACAGCACCATCCTAGATCAGGAGACTTGGGACAGTGACCCCCACTCCCTGACCAGAAAAGAAGACTTGGGACAGTGCCCTCACCCCCAGAGCAAGAGACCTGGGTCAGTGCCACTCCTAGAGGAGGAGACCTGGTACAGTGACCCCTCAAGAGCAGGAGAACTGGGATAGCAGCTCCCCACCCAGAAGGGGATACCTGGAGATTGCGCCCACCCAGAGCATGAGACCTAGAGACAGTGCACCCCTAGAGAAGATATGGAACAGCACTTTCCCAGAGGGGGAGGCCTGGGAAATGCCCCCCCACAAACCAGGAGACCTGGCATATTGTCCCTTCCACCAGAGCAGGAGAACTGAGAAAGGGCCTCCCTCCCAGAGCAGGTGATTTGGACCAGTGTCCACCCAGAGCAGGAGACCTCATATAGCAGCTCCACCAGAAGGGGAGACTTGGAGACAGTGCTCCTTAGAGAAGATCTGGGACAGCATCTCCCCTCCAGGTTGAGACCTGGGAACAGTGTCACCTGGAAGGGGAGACAGAGGACACTGCTTGAAAGAGATGCTAAAAGGAGTTGACTTAGAGACAGAGGGCAGGGATGGGGACAGAATTCTTGTAGCACTGGATATTTGGTGTGTGTAGGGATCCAAGAGTCATGCCTTGTTGCTAAAGCATAACAGGCAAAGCAGTGAGTGGCTGGAGATAAATCTGGAGAGGCAAGTGGCAGGTCCATTGGGTGGGTCCCTTTTATCTCCACACAGATGGTGCAAAAGTGCCCCAACATGGGTCAGCATTCACCTCAGAGCTGCTGCAGAAGTGTCAAGAGGAGAATCTGCCCCATGGAACTTCTCTGTAGATACCAGATGCTCATTAAGAGCCTGGGCTGTCAAGGCAGATGGCCTTTGGGGGGAACCAGCTATCACCTCCTACCAGCTCTGTGACCTAAGCCGGTGACTTACTCCACAAGTCAGCTTCCTCTGCTGGAACATGAGCATCAAACAGGGCCTGCTATGGTGTGGGTATGTGATGATCAGAAGGAAGATCTCGAGTACGAGATGAGGGGGAAGTATTAATGATAATTAGGAGAGACTCGGTGAGTGAAGTCACTAATTATAGAAAGAGCAGAGGGGTAGGCATGAATGTGGGAAGAGCTGTGGGATGCTTCCACCTGTGGAAGTGAGCAGTACCCACGAGCCATGTGCACTTCTGCCAGGGAGACCCAGGTTTCAGCCGTGGCTCCCCTGCTGAGGACAGTGGAGAGAGCTCCATCCCTAGCTGTCCTGGAACAGGGACCTGTTTATCATAAAAATGTCATGAGGAGACAAGCCATGCTCTGGGCCACATGACATGAACCTTCCCAACACCCCAGTTCCCTATGGCCTGCCTTGTTCCCCAGTGGGGGAGGCATAGGGAAGAGTGTGAGATCACAGGGGAGATAATATAATAAAGGGAGGGTGGCAGGCCAGGCAGGTGACACCATTCAGTCACTAAGACAGTGGGCTTTATTCTAAGCCATGTGGGATGTATCCAAGAAGGATACATCCTTCATATTTTAAGAAAATCAATGTTTCTGCTTGTATAAGAATGCTTTGGAAGAGAAGAAGAGTGAAAGCAGGGGGACCAGTTAGAGGCTGTCCTGGTGAGAGAGAATGGGGGCTGCAGAGCTGGAGAGGGGAGCAGGGTCCAGCTTGTCCTAGGACAAAGACCAGGCAGGGTGGCTGAGGTGCAGATGTGGGTGTGGGGCCAGATGAGGAGAAAGGAGTCATGGACTATTCTTTGCCTTCCATCTTGAGCAACATAGTGATCACCAAAGGAGCCATGTGGTCAGAATGGGGATTTGAATGCCTACACTAATGTGGTGAGTACCAGCATGGATAAAAGGAGTTGAAGTCACTGAAAAATTCACACAGAAGCATGTGTGAGACCACCAGACAGAGATGTGGAAGAACAACGATTTGTGCCTGACTCCAGAGGTCCAGATACAGATGCTGTAGACCAAGATCTCTTTTCAGGGAAAAGATGCTCCTTGAAATCACAGGAATGCACATGACTTCCTAAGAAGAGATTGCAGGAGGCAGAGGGGAGAGGCACTGAGGAGCATGTCCAGTGGCCTGCAGAGAGGAAGGAGGGAGGACCATTTGGGGCTAGGGCAAAGCCAGAACATGTAGATCTAGGCCAAGTGGTGGAGGAAAGGATGGCCCAGGGAATACTTAGCCTGTGTTTGCACCAGAAACATGCAAAGATGCTAACTAGTGTTGTCCTTGGCTCCCAACCAAGCCCCAGTCTGTCCTAGGGGCAGTGCTGAACAGGGGTGTGCACAGCCTCCCTGTCGGACCTCAGCCTCCAGATCTGGGCCCCCATGGAAAAACCCCAGGTCTCCTTCTCATCCTTCCCAGGTTCCAACATCACCTTCTATCTTTCCTGAAGCCAGAGCTGGGAATTACAGATTGGAACTCTGTACGGCATCAGCATTTTACTGATCCTCTGGTGTCTGAGCCATAAGTAAAGGTTGAGAGCATTATGTGTGCAGAGATCAATCTGATTACTCTCCAAGGCGAAGAATTGGCTTCACTACTTACTGTTCTCAGACAGCTCCATGATGGAATAAAGCACTGTGCTGTTTCCATCAAAGGGCTGGCCCCAAGACAGCATCATGGTGTGGCTCTGGGAAGAGTTCAGGTTGGCCAGCAGGTTCTGAGGTGAGTGAGCCAGTTCACTAGGGCACAAAGGATCAAAAAGAGGAGAGGTCAATGTTAGGGTTACGTTATGGTCAATGGCTACTCTGGTCCTCATACTGCATAATCCTGGTGGGCACTGCTCAGAAAATGGAGATCATTAAATATGCCCAAACACAAATACTGACCGCCCCTAACCTTCAACCCTACACCATTCACACTTTTGTTTTTCTACCACAGAAATTTGATCTGATCTTTCTGGTGGAGATTCTGCAGCTGATGACTCCATAACTTCAATTGGGTGGGGAGGGGCAATTTCTACACAGTATATTTAATTGAGAAAACTCGGTTAGCAATTAGTTTTTACAACCCAAAACTGTAATGGAAATACAAGAAGCTATGCAAACAGGAAAAGACCTAGGAAACAATATTGAACATGGAATTTTTGGATGCTAGTATGTGGATCACCAGCCAAAACACCCACACTAAATCTTACATTTTATTTTTAATTATTTTTTAATATTATTTATTTATTTGACAGAGAGAGATCACAAGTAGGCAGAGAGGCAGGCAGAGGGAGAGAGAGAAGCAGGCTCCCTGCTGAGCAGAGAGCCCAATGCAGGGCTCGATCCCAGGATCCTGAGATCATGACCTGAGCCGAAGGCACAGGCTCAACCCACTAAGCCACTCAGGTGCCCCTACATTTTACATTTTAAAAATGTACTCATTTGGGCAAATTTTTAAAATTTAAAATTTAAATTTTAAAATTTATAGTGTCAAGCATAATTTTGGCTCTTTGTGCAGACCAATCCACATTGGTCAGCAATAACTGATATCTAAGAGAGACCAAAATTAGCTAGTGGGTGAATCAGGTCCATGTGGCACCACCCTCCCAGCACCACCTGGGGACATTTCTAGAAGAAGCCCTTCCCAACGGCAGCCAGACATTGTCTTGTGGCCTTGAGTGGGCCACAATGGATCCAACTCTAAATTTTGAAAGTATGTCTTTCAGGCAGCTGGGAAAATATGCAGTTCGTCTGCTCAATTTCAGATCCTGCTTCTCTCAGTCTAGAATGAGAGCTAAGAAATGACCAATGTGACTGGTGACCAGAGGGCTTTTTTCTGGGGAGTGGAGGGTTTTGATGATTATTAGCCAATCACAGCCACTTCTGGAGGGAGAGCAAACTACTTGAGCAATTGCTCCTGGAGGGTGTTGTACACAGTCTCTCTGCCCCTCAGAGCTTCCTGATTCTCACTCAGTGTGTGATTCCAGTAAGAGTGCTTTCTGAATTCCCTCCCCCTCACTGATCAAAAGCCACCAAATAGAAGGCTCTAGGGTGTGCTAGAAGGGGACATCCTGAACAGCAAAATGGCAGCTAGGGGCCTGAGATGGAGGGTCAGGGAGGCCTCCCTGGTCACCTCATGTCTGGCCTGTTCCCTTGTTTCACAGCCCTCATCCCTGGCTAAATTATCCCCTCCTCCTCTTTCTGTCTCCCTATTTCATGACCTCTGCTTGTCTGTCTTCCTCAGAGCTCTGTCCCCAAGCCTGACAGACCCTAGTGCCTGACAGAACCAGATGCCAAGTAAATGTTGAATGAATGAACTAATATAACAGTATGTTAACTATGCTGGAATTAAAGTTAAGTTTAAAAAAAAAAGAAAAAAATAACTGTTCATTTATGCCACACAGCCGCCCAGCTGACACTCATAAAATACACTTTAAATAATTCTAATAGATCGAAACTCAGTTTCCAGCTTAAGTATCCAATATTATCACCACTTTTTGAAGTGATACTGGCTTCCTATGCTCTAAACCAGAGGCAAAATTTGACCCCTGGGCAAGGTCCAAGGAAGTGACCCCCTACTTTTTCAAATTACAAGCATGGAATTCTTAAATTCTGAAGTTCTGGCAGACAAAAGCCACCTGCATATGGACATGATTTTCTTTCTCAAATGGCTTTGACACCTGAAGATATCAGCATTTTGCTTCCAAAAGGGCAAATGTGAAAGGTGTAGTTCCATAACCACTAAGTTCTACTTCATTTTAGAAGAGCAATGTTACAACTGTGGGATGAAGAAGAAAACCCACAGATACAGTGAAAGCCTGTACCTTCATTTTATTTTTCAAAGACAGAGTGCCAAAGTCTTTCTCCTAATGGGATAATAAAAGAAACTTACAGAGGACTTATAATTATTCAATAAACCTAAAATAGAAAATGAATATAAAAAATAGAGGAAAGATCCAAAGGAAAGTTGAGGAATAAGCTATTCACTAAACAGTCCTTCCAGTTCTTTCCAGAAAAATGGAGATCCCCACTCCCCAGCCCCACTTCTTAGTAGAGAGGAGGGCTCGAAGCTCGCCTGAGAGCAGGTCAGGCACCAGAGCATGAGGACAGCGAGGTGTATTTGCTACCCAGGGGCTGAGCACATGGGCTCCTGTCGGCCAGAGAGGTGGCTGTCCACAGAGGGTCACTGCTGGCCCCTGTACCCTGTCCGTTTGCTGAACAGATGCTACCATTTTCCAAGGATGTCAGACACACAAATTTTGGGGAGCTCTGACTGAAGGCCCAGCCCAGGTGGCCAGGCTTTGCTGAGGGGCAGTACTCACTGGAGGTGTGCAGGTAGGTGCAGGTCTGGATTTCCCTTCCTTCATTACTGGCAAAGCACTGGAAGATCCCCTCCAGATGCAGCTTCTGGATGTGCAGAATGTGCAGGTAGGTGCAGGTCTGGATTTCCCTTCCTTCATTACTGGCAAAGCACTGGAAGATCCCCTCCAGATGCAGCTTCTGGATGCACAGGCCTCCGCTTGACAGTGTCATGTATTGGGGATTCTGGAGCCTGCACATGGACACGGCATCCTCGTACCACACTGGAGGGTGGGAAGAGGGACCACTGTATGGGAATGGAAATAATTGGGCATTTGAAAAATTAAATTTCAATAATTTAATGTGAGGGCTGAGGCAAGCATAATTCAGGAGATACAGGCAATACTTTTGTGGCATTTTCCCATCTTGGAATCCTTTCATAACCCCATACGGTGTTATTTTTCTCCTCTCTATGAAGAAATGGACAGAAACAAGCAGCAAGAGGAAGAGCAGGACTGAAGTTCTCATGCCAGGCTGCAGACTGTTCTGTTCCCCCTGAGCTGGTGTAGGACTGTGCTCTGGTCTGGATTGAAAGGAATTCCTTCTATGACCATGACCGACCTGGGGACAGATAGGGATTGGGAGGAAGGTCCTTGCTGTCCTGCAGTGCCTGCCTGACTCTGCTACTCGAGGCTTGGGGAAGGGCCACCAGGAAAGGAGACACATTTGGCAGAAGGTGGTCATTGCAACCCCAAGATGTTGGGGAGATCAACCGCATCAGTGCACACAAATCTCCTAGTGTTTGGCACACAGCCAGCACTCAATGGCTAGAATGACTATGATTACAACTAACCACAAGAAGAAGGCATCCCATCTTTTCAACCATCCCCTGCTGAGGGCGCTGGACATCACTGGCCTAAGCGGGTGTCTCTGGCGCTGGAAGATGGGTGCTGTTAACTAAGCACCCAAGATACACGTGGGTGGAGGCTGAGGAGACATGAGTGGCATTCAGCTCTGGACATGGGAAAGGCAGCCTTGGCCCCTGAGACAAATACGAGTCCAGCAGTTGATGTGGAAGGGCTGCAGGATGGTGCCATTCCTGTCCCTAGGAGGTAATGGCACTCAGAGCAAGGCCAACACTTGGACCACGAGGATTGGAGCATCAGACTGTGGTTAGCTGTGCCTTCCTCATCCTAATGATACAGTGCAAACCCAGGCCTCGGTTAGTGAGACCAGAGCTCTGTGCCACCCAGCTGGCCCAGTTGATGGAGAGTAAGGCTGGCGTTGGGAAGAAAGATGCAGGTGACAAAGGACATGCCCACAGGGGCAGAACTTGGGTTGTCAATGAAGGGACTGTGCTCAGTCTGAGAGCATGAGGACCTCTGTTGCTCGGCCCCCACATGGCTGTTCTCAGCACATGGAGCCTGGACAATGATGAGGCATGCACTGTTCCCCTGGTGCCTTACTGCATGGGATGAGCCCTGAAGGGGGAGGCACCAGACTCCATCCCTGGGCAGTTCTCCTGGAAGGCTTGTGTGACTAGCAGCAGGGGACACAGCTTCCTTGGGGCTTCTCCGGCCCTTCTAAACCACTGGAGGGGCCAACTGGTAGACATGACAGAAACTCCACCAAAGCACAGGAGACAACAAGGTCCTGAGCCATGGCGGCATGTATGCTTGCTGTGGGCCCACGGGTAATGCGCAGGAATGTCTAGGCTAGTTCTGTACCTCAGTACCCCTACCTATGAAATTTATTTAAATAAAACGCATCTCAACAGGATTCATGGTGAGAAGCACACCCTAATCCCTTGACTTTAGATGCTATGTAGGTGGAAGATGTGTAAGATGTAAAGCTTACCAAAAGAGACTCTTAATGTCATAAAACAAACTGAGGAGGGTGGGGGGGAGGGGGGTTGGGAGAGAGTGGTGGGGTTACATTATATGTTTAAATAAAAAAGCTTAAAGAAAAAAAAGATTTTAGAAGATGTGAATAAATGTGCACCATTCCTCATTAAAAAAAAAAAAGGAAGAAAATTCTGACACATATATTAGGTAAACCTTGCTGATGCTATTCTAAGTGAAAAAGCCAATCAGTGGAAAGGGGAAATGGGAGTTGTTGTTTAATGGATATAAAGTTTCAGTTTTGCAAGATGAAAATTCTGGAGATTGGTTGCACGGTGTTATGCAAATACTTTACTGAACTGTGCACTTAAAAATGGTTAAGATGATAAATTTTACATATTTTGCCATAATTAAAAACAAAACAAAAACCCGTGGAAAAAAAAAGATGTAAGGCTTAACAAATAAAGTTAATATCATGGAATATTTCAAGATGATAGGTTCTCAGATTCTGTTATTTGCCTTAATTTTTTTTAAGATTTTATTTATTTATTTGTTATAGAGAGAGAGAGAGTGAGCACAGGCAGACAGAGTGGTAGGCAGAGGCAGAGGGAGAAGCAGGCTCCCTGCCGAGCAAGGAGCCCGATGTGGAACTCGATCCCAGGACGCTGGGATCATGACCTGAGCCGAAGGCAGCTGCTTAACCAACTGAGCCACCCAGGCATCCCTGCCTTAATTATTTTTCTGCCACTTTTCCTCAAATCAGGAAATTTAAAAAAAAAATCGATTTCAAGGGAAAAGCGTAACTAATTCAGGTAAGATCTCATAAGAGCAATTACATGATGTGACTTCATGAAGAGTAACCACTTCCCATGCTGCTATAGTTTTGTTGTCAAAATTAAAAGAAAGCAGTAAATTATCCAATGGCAACATTGAAAGGCCAGATCAATATATATTTACACGTCTGTATTTAACAAGCCATTTACCCTATATAAATCATGCAAAAAAGAGCATTACCTTGTCAAGGGAAGAGCTTAAGATTGTCATTCATCAAAAATTAAGTGTTAGTATACATGGAACTGGGAGCCTTTCCGTATTGGGGTGATGTAGTGTCACAAACAGAAATCTCATCCCCAGAAATGCTTCAGATGCTGGTTTCTAAAACCTGAGCACTCAAAATGCAGCACAGTTTCACTTCCAGACCACCACTGACTTTAGAAAACGGTGTTTATACCAGGAAGAGAGCAATGTGACCCATTGTGAGTGGGACATTTCCATGTAGAGTTCACATTACTCTCTTCCCATCCTTCCCCAAGATCCTGAACAGCAAAGTATTCTGCAGAGCAGATGTGCCAACAGCATCCCTGTGAACTGTCCAAGGGACTGGGGACCAAGTACCCCAGGACACATGCTGTGGGAGGAAGCACAGTGGGTATAGGAGGGTGCCCATGGCAGACCTCGATCTCTACAGGAGCCAACAGCACTGTTCAGAGGGCACCCCACTCCCTTTCAGAGACGGAAGATGACATGTCAGTACCTGTGGATTGCTAGCATGTGTTCTAGGCCTGGACCTCGGCACTCTGGGAGAAGCCAGATGCCCTGGCCAAAGCCACTGCTCTGCAAGCTGATGGGATAGGACTGGATCCTATCTCCCTTTCCATGCACTCCTGGTGGTTTGTCCAGTCTTTAATGAGCAGCTCCTACATGCCAGACACCAACGTATCTTATCTCCTTTCCCTGGCTCTGTGACTTGAACATATTAATTAGCCTCACTTTCTAAAGTCTTTTCATAACTGTAATCTGAGATAACAGTATGTCTTTTATGGAGCTGTTTTGAAGATTTACAAAATTGCTAGTGATCCCTGTCCTCCAAGTTCTTAGAATAAAATACCTGTTGAAGATGGACAGGCTTAAACATAAAAATAAAAAAGGTCTTTTTCACTGACAGTGTCCAGTGCACTATCATATAGTAATTGATAATGAAATTGCCTTTAAAAAGCCTGCGTCTGTGAGGGGGGTCCATATAATTATTTGTGCTGCCTGACAGTGGATAGCTCATTTAACAAGGCAAGGGGGTTAGCAGTGAGATTACTGGAATAACAAAATAAATGTCAACCGAAAGCTGAAATGAAAAAAGTAAGGAAAAAAAAAAGAAAGGAAGTTTTCCTGTTCAAAGAATTTGAAGCCATCTCTCTTACTACAGAGCACATGTAGTCACCAGTCCCAATCACCCTACAAATGGGGAAGTATCTCCTGCCCCAAGCCTTAGGGAGTCATACTCTTGTAGAATGAGAACATTTGAAAGGGAGTCCAGAGGATAAGAATGTCCCTCTCTGTGGGGATGGATGGGGTAAAGGCCTCCTTGTTGTTCCCTTGGGTGAATATTCTTCTCTCTGTTCTCTGGACAAGGAAGCAATAGCTCAGCAAGGTCAAAATCATGTTCCTCATGGTCAAATGCCTAGTAACTGAGATCTACTAGGATCCAAAGGCCCTATCACTAACATCACATTCAACGTGTGTCCCATTTTTGACAAAAGTGCCCCTTCCATTCCACCATCTCGTGGTGACCTGTGGAGCAGCTGCCCCACACTCACCCACGGCTCGGCACGTGATGTCCATGGTACTGCATACTTCTCCTATTATCTGACTCTCGGGCTTAGCAGTAAAATACAGTTGCTCTTTAAATCATAAAAATATATACATATATATCCCCTAAGCAAAAGAGGAGTATATCAGGAGATGTATCTAGCCTGAAAGTGTTTGAACTCCTTTTAAAAATTATTTCTGGAAACTACATTAATCACAATTGGACACACAGACTCGGAATTCAGTTACCAGAGGCCAAAAAGTGGTTTATATTCTAAGGTTTCAGAAACCAAATTGCTACTCAGGGTGATGGCTACTTTTCTGTTTATGGACATGAATCATGGAATATCTTTTTTTTTAAGATTTTATTTATTTATTTGACAGAGAGAGAGAGAGATCACAAGTAGGCAGAGAGGCAGGCAGAGAGAGGGGAGGAAGCAGGCTCCCCACTGAGCAGGGAGCCTGCTTCGGGGCTCAATCCCAGGACCCTGAGATCATGACCTGAGCCGAAGACAGAGGCTTTAACCCACTGAGCCACCCAGGCACCCCAAATCATGGAATATCTTAATTCACATTTTAGAAGGACTATCCTGAGAGCTTCCTACATGTTTATATTTACAACACAGTGATTTATAGGCTAGTTTGTTTTAGTGTCTAAACCAAACCCCAGTGCACGCAGCATGTCATAGCCAGGCATGGGGCCTGTGACAGGGAATGGGGCAGACCAATAACAAATTAATTCAAGTCTTGATGGTTCTTCTCTAAAATACAGATTTAATAGTTCAGTGGAAGGCTAGATAATAGTGAAGAGAAGAAAGAAAAAGGACCTCTCATCCATCTTTAGGGGTAAAGGAAACTCCGCCGCTTCTGTATAGTATCTCTAGATACTGCCTACTGCAGTGGGGTTAATGCCACTGAGAGAGCATGGCAAGGAAAACAAGGACTAGCTTTGTCTGTTTTCTGCCTTCACTGCTTAAGTATATGTGATTTTTGATTTATAGCTTATGTGAATTACAGAAAAAAGCTTGGTGTGCACAGAACCAACAAATTAATTTTTTAACCTATACATTGATGACATTGACGGAAGTCAGTTTCCACAAGTCCCTGGGCTTCCTGGAAAGCTGGGTGGCTTCAAGCCCTTCCCAGCCTCTCTGCCCCCAAAGCAAGCCTGGAAAGGCCTGAGACCTTCCTTCTGATGCTCTCTGCTTAGATCATAGAAGCCGCTGGGCTGCTTATCGGATTTCTAATGAGATGCTTGTGTACAGACACTTTCATGATGGGGCCAAGGACAAAAGCTGACTGCCAAACCTGCCTGTCATCTGTGAAAGTTGCTGATGAGATGAAATGACCTGAGAAGCTAATATATGGAAATAGTTATGTGAAGTGAAGGCAAATGGTGGCAAATGCTAAAAGGTCACTCAGCAAGGTGTTAATCTGGCATTAATCACCATTCAACAACAGTGCCAGAAGAGGAAACCTGTGCTCGAGCACTTGTCACTGCCCAGGGAGGACGGGGCCCCAGCTGGTCGGCCTCAATGGGACACTGACCTCAGGACTCCATGCGCACGACACCGAGAAGTTCCAGGGCCCAGCTTAAGGCCCCTCAGGGGCAGGTGGGACACAGCAGCACCACCCTGTCGAGGGTTCTGGCCCCAGGGACAGATGGAGCAGCAGGCAGTATTTCTCTAACTCACTTTCGCACACAGCAAGACACTGTGCCAAGGTGCCTCAGCTGCAGGGTCAGGTGGACAAGTCCAGTGACACCTTGGGTTTGATCAGGGCACGGGACACATGTTGGAGTAGGAGGCATAAGAGGTGCAAATTAAACTGTGGTCACTGCTCAGTGGAGTATCTGTGATCCTGGTGGTGAGATGACCTTGAATCCTGGAGCCGCCACAGCAAGATCTGAGCAAAACTTCACAAGTGTTGAAACTGCTGTCACAATGTTTCAGTACAATTTTACCCAAGTGCCCAGAATGCAGATCTCCCAATAGCAGGGACCGTGCTTATGAAAGCCCATGAGGCTAAAGCATTCTCTTCTTCTTAAGAACTTAAATCTCAATTAAACCTGCATGGACACATGGATGACCCCCATGTGAGCACTCGGGTTGTCAACTGGCAACTTGGGTCACATGAGAGACACCTAAATCCAGAGTGCAGAGATTTTCCCACTGGGCCATTCATCCTCAGTAGAGGAGAACCTTATTTGTGTGTCCATCTGTCTTTCCTGTATAACTGCTGACTATTCTGCATTCAGTATAGGGAGGGAAGTAAATTGTTCCAGGGACAAACCATTACCTCTTACCTCTGTCTCCAGCTCTAGGTCATATCAGTACCTCTGTTAACCAGAGCATTCCAGGTGTCCACAGGCTGCTACCTTGTCCCCCATGGCCCCTGCTCCACCATCTGAAAGTGGTTCTCTAGAAACAGTTTCACCTCCAATCCCTGAATCATTACTGGCTTGTTTTTTTTTTTTTTTTTTTTTTGTCATTGTGTTCCTTAGTCTCTTACTCCTTTACTGCTTTTAAGAGGGTTTTAAACTTCTTTTTTAAGTGAGATGCAATAAGAGACATGATTTATCTGCCATTTTGAACCTGCCATGCTGACTTAGCTACAAATTTCCCCCACATTCAATTTTTAGGAGAGAGATGCAAAGAAAAATAGGCATTTCAAAAATAATAAAACAGCCTCTTTATTTCTGCTGTTCCACACTGTCTGAGATACAAAAGCATTCAATATCCTTAGTGATTGGCTATTTTTCTTCATAAATATTCCACAATAATGAGTCACTGCTGCCCCTGCTAGGAATAGTACCCTCTCCTTAAATTCTCTATATTAACGCAAGATTTTTAAAATGCTGTATGCCAATGTATTAAGAATTATTTCTGAGAACAATACAAACAAAGGACAAGGGAAGGGGGTACACTTTACCAAGTTCCCGTGTAGCTACCAAGTCTATAGCTGAATGACTTGAAAACATTTCCCCACTTGATTTAATGGCCAAACAACAAGAGAGCTATTACTGACCCCCTTTTATAGATGAGAAAATTGAGGCCTAGAGTCACATGACTTCAAATGGCAGGCAATGGGTTTAAATAAAGGAAAGCCTCCTTCCAAAATTTGTCAACTTCCTTTCGCATAATGCCATCAGCTCCTAATAAAAACCCTGGTGGTTCTCAGTTAACCAAAAATTGTATCGAATAGAATACTCCTTCCCTAAGCATTTCCTTAATTGAGCCTTTACTGCAGTTTTCCACCTGATCAGTTCCCTGGCTGGTTTAAGGTAGCTGGAGCTGAAGACACTGAATCAAAAGAGGCTTTCTGCAGAGGTCCACGGTAAATGGGCACCAGGCAGCTTGTCAGCAGCAAGGTCGAAGTTTTAGCAGAGGACTCTTTGTACTTACGGGAATAGAGCATCTGATCCAGGGAAATGGCACCTAATCCTCCTCAGTCTCCCCCTTTCCAGGAACCCCTAAATCACTGGAGAGCTGAGTAGGGGAAAGTTGTCCAGGTGGCATTTGATTAGAAAGTACATAAACAATGAATCTTGGAAAGCTGCAATAATAATAATAATAATGACAAAAAGTTCAAAGTTCACCTATAGCTGTAGAGCTGCAGATGAAGGAGAGTAAAAGGCAGACACCAGGCTCTGTGGCTTTAGGGAAAGAGCAAGCATATGGACACAGGAAGACAGACTCTGGAGAGGGTATGGAACCCAGAAGGTGTGGGGGAGGTGGGAGGAAAATCAGCCTAGGAATGCCTGGGAGTAGGGCATTCCAGGCAGGGAATGCTGCAGAGCCCACACTGTCTGGTGGGCTTGGAGTGCTGGAGGAACTGCTAGTGGCTGCAGGTTGAGCCCTGAGGGCAAGGGGAAACATGGGGCAAGGGGTGGTGATGGGAGAGGTCAACTCAGAGGGGGCCTCACTCCTCCAGGAGAACTCTGGGCAATAACCTAAAGGTGGGGGCGCCCAGGTGTCTCAGATAGTTAAGTGTCTGCTTTCCACTCAGCTCATGATATCAGGGTCCTGGGATCCAGCCCTACATGGGCTATATCTGAGCAGGGAGCCTACTTCTGCCACTCCTTCTACTACTCCCCCCCTTGTGCTATCTTGCTATCTCTGTTAAGTAAATAATTAAAATCTTACTTGTGTGTCCATCTGTCTGTCCCATATAACTGCTGATAATTCTGCATTCAGTACAGGGCAGGAAGTAGATTGTCCCAGAGACAAACCATTACCTCTTACTTACTAATAAAACCTTTATATGTGTGTGTGTGTGTGTGTGTGTGTGTGTGTGCATTTATTTATTTATCTTAAAAGCAGGTTGGAAGGCACTGGAATGTCTGGGGCAGAGGATGACATGAGGTGAGCCTGTTTGAAGATTCAAACCCTGGGACCCACTGTAGGGGGCAAGGGATGACATAGGAGGTCAGGCAGGTGACCGAAAGAATGGGTGGTGGGGATAGAAACTAGGTTTGCGTTATTTTTCAAGGGCAGAGTCAGAGTTTGCTGATAGTTGGATACAGGAATCTCTATGGAAGAGGAATTGGGGTGAGAGAAGCTGCTGTGTCTGAGAGGAAAGACCAGACAGGTTCAGTCTTGTGGGTGGGGAGCAGTTCTGGAACAGGGCTTGGGATGTTTGGAATGGGGTGGATGCCTACTCTTCTCAAGGCTCAGCAATGACCCTGGCGTGTCCCTCCACACTTGTTTTTTTGCCTTTCTGCTCCCAAAGTTCACTCTTACCATCCTGTCTCCAATACCACCTCTGCCATTCCTCAAAAAAATTAAAAATTAAAAATACAACTACTATATGATCCAGCACTCCCTTTTCAGTGTATGGACCCAAAGGAAAAGAAATCACTAACACAAAAAAAGGTTTGCACCCCGATGTTCATGGAAGCATCATTCCCATCAGGCAAAACATGGAAAAAACTTATGTGCCCATCTGCAGACAAACAAGTAAAGAAAATACAGTACATTTATGGAATATAACACAGCTATGAGAAGAAAGGAAATTTCGCCATTTGCTACAACATGGATGAACTTGGAGGGCACTGTCCTAAGTGAGAGGAGAAAGGCAAACATCACATGGTCTCACTTACATAAGGGATCTATAAAAGTGGAGCTCACAGAACCAGAACAGACTGGTGGTTGCCAGAAGCAGGGGTGCTGAGAAATGGCAAAGGTAGTCAATAAAGACAAACTGTTATCTATAAGATGAATAACATCTGAGGATGTGATGCAAAATTAAAAAAAAAAAGTCTCTAGGCATTGACAAATGTTCCTTATGCAGCAAAACTCTTTCTGGTTGGGAAACACTGGTTCTAGTCACACTCCTGGTCATTGATATGGGCAGTAATAAAAATTTTTTCTTCACACTTAAAAAAAAAAGAAGGAAAGGAAAGGAAAGAAACAGCCCTGTTCTGTGAGTAATAACTATATAGACTCTCCCTAACTGGGGTCTCAGTTTCCACCTGGAAGCACTGAAGCCTGTGGGCAAGCCCAGGTGGCCTGTCCAGACAGCTGTGGGGGAACATCCATCCCATGGGTCCATGAGCAGCATGGAACACCAGACACTAATGACATTCAACATTGGTCTCTGTGTGCCCGCATCTTGAGCCTGTCTAGATCTGGCTCTGTCCATATCCTGGACAGAACCCAAACCCGCTACTGTGACCTGATGTAGGGTGCGCTACCTACCTCAGAGGCTAACACACTGTGACATGCAGCTGGTCTCCTCCTGCCCCACTCAGCTGTTGTCCCCATTACTGCCCACCCTGCTTGCTATTTCCTTGCATTTCACTGTGAGGAGGATAGACCCATCATGAGAACACACAGTGATGACATACTTTATGTTGACCACCAGCCCTTCTTCTGGACATGTGGGCATGGGAATGAGTAGTGCTGACCTGGTCCCTGGTAATAGACTCCATCAGGATCTCCTGGCCTGGGCCCCTATCCCAATTTCTGGTCCTTCCACTCCAAGATCCTCTCCCTGCCCCCAACTATCCCAAAGGAGGTTCCCACATGGCCAACAGTTGAAAGGCACAACTATGAAGAGAATAGGTTTGAATCCAAACGACCTGGAAGGGCCACCAGGGCTCCTAATTGTTTGGGAACAAGTCACCAACTTCTCCAAGACTTACATTCTTCATTTGTAAACTGATAAGCATTTCACAGGGCCACTACAAGTGAGGGTACTTGTATGGGTGTCTGTAGGTATGCATGCATACACGGAGACCAGCATGGAGAGAGCATTCCATAAACATGGGGGCTAACAGCACTACTGTGGGATTGGGAATAGAGCCCTCACAACTTGCTCTGTCCTGGGGCTTTATCCATACCAGTACACATGTACACTTTGCCCCACAGGGGCCCTCAAAGTGTTTAGGGTCAGCGTCCTGGCTCTTCTTTCCATGTACGTGAAGATGAACTCCCTGAAAGATGGGAAGGCCTGCAGCTCCATTCACAGCTCAGAGGCAGAGCCTACACTTGGAACCCCAAGTAAAGACATCTTTCCCTTCACTGTCTTCATTCAAAGATACCAACATCTCATTAAAGGGTATTGAGGAGGCCACATACTGCTTGGAGTTCTTCATGTTATATGCAAACAGTGAATTATGGAACACTAAATCAAAAACTAATGACATACCACATGGCGACTTCATAATAAAAAAATCTGCCTTCTGCACACTTGAAAAGAAGATAATAAAGTAGCTATATACAACATAAATATCCAATGTAAACATTATAAAGCAAAACAAAGAGGGGCACCTGGGTGGCTCAGTCGGAAGTCTGCAACCTTTGATCTTAGGGTTGGGAGTTCCAGCCCCATTCTGGGTGTAGAGATTACTTTCAAATAATATCTTTCAACTCTATGGTCAACTAATATTCAAAAAGCAGGGGAAAATATACAAGGGAAAAACACAGTCTCTTCAATAAATGGTGCTGGGAAAATTGGACCGCTATATACAGATGAATGAAACTCAACAATTCACTTACACCATAGGAAAAGATAAACTCTAAATGGATAAAAGACCTCAATGTGAGGCAGGAATCCACAGTAACCTCTTCGACATCTTTCATGACACATCTCCAAAGGCAAGGGAAACAAAAATAAAAAAGAACTTTTGGGACTTCATCTAGATAAAAGATTCTGCACAGCAAAGGGAATAGTCAACAAAACTAAGAGACATTCCAGGAATGGGAGAAGATATTTGAAAATGGCACTACAGATAAAGGGCTAGTATCCAAGATCTATAAAGAATTTTTCAAACTTAACACCCAAAAAACAAATAATCAAGTCAAAAAATGGGAAGACATGAACAGACACTTCTTCAAGGACATGCAAATGGTTAACAGGCACATGAAAGAATGTTCACCATCATTAGTTCTCAGGGAAATCCAAATTAAAACCACACTGAGATACACCTTACACCAGTTAGAATGGCAATAATTGACAAAATAAAAACAACAAATGTTGGAAAGCACTCTCCCACTGTAGCTTTTTCTAGAAATTAAGTCTCACCTTTAGAGTTCCATGTGGGACAATGACAGCTGAGAGCAGAGACACCCCCTGCCAGCTCCCATGGACCCTTCGGATTTGAAGTCCCTTGTGGTGCCTCTGAACTAGGTTTGGGGTGGTATCTGCATCCATGGGACATCATGCGACCACTGTCCCTGAGGTCAGGCCAGAGCTTGCAACATTTCTGCCCCCCCAGAGCCTCTACCTGACACAACCAGATGTTCCTTTATTTAATCTGAGAGAAACTCTCTGTCTCCACATATCCCTCAAGTGCTCACTTCTCCCTTTAAGCTCTATATTCCCAATGAGCTTAAGCTTTTGAAACCAAAGCAGGTTGAGGAAAAAAGTATCTGGCAAGCACTTTCTGACTCCCTTCCTGCACCCAATTGCCTCATGCAGATGGAATCAACAGGCTCTGTCACACAAAATTTGCATTTCAATGAACTGGAGACTGTGGCATCTCTGTTCTCTGATCTCTCCTTGTGTCTTACCAGGCCAGTGCTTAAAAAATCAATAGGGAGAATCAGTATGTGTTCACCTAATGATGTGATCAAGCTTGTTATAATTAACATTCCTGGAGTTGCCATTGCCATCAACTGTCTTGTCATAAACACAAGTTAATATCTAAGACTGTGGGTTTGAGATAATCCCTGAAGGACCTCCACTGTAGAATTAGCAGGATCCTGGAGCATTCCAGTTATCAAACATCTTTAAAAAGTGAACACAGCTTGGGGAGTCATTTGTTTATTTATTCAAGTCTTAAAGCACCTGGAAATTTTAATGTATATGAGTGATTCTTTCAAATAAGAATAATTAATGATATGGCTGGACATACAATTTAGATGAGGATAATGAAGCCATCTTTTGTAGATAAGGATAAAATGGCAGTCCCACTAACAGCAGACAATGGATTTAATTGTCTTTCTAGCAAAAAGAATGGATTTGCATTAATCTGTGTTTCTCTTTTACTTCTGGTTTCTAAAATTCACTTCAAGTTCATTTCCTGGATATGATGGAACATTTCTCCTCTCTTTTCCACTACGTTTAATTATAAAACTTGGATAGAATGTATGGGGCAGGTAGCAAAAGTCCCTCAGAAGAAAATAGCACTGGACAGTTTGGGGAAGAAGACCAACATTTAAAGGACCTCCACCAGTGGTGAGTTTTCCATTTTCCCTTTAGTGTCCCAGCCTGGATAGGATGTAGCTGGAAACCCACTTGTGACCTGTGGGGGAACAGGCAGAGAGCGCTCAGGGAAGCTGCTGGCTATGGCTCCAAGTCCACAAATGGGATTCCTAATCCCCAGAAACAGCAGCAGTGCCCCAGGCTTCCTCTTCCTTCTTCCTGCTTGTTTTCTCCTTTCTCTTGTACCCTGGCCCTCGGACAATTACAGAGGTGATGGCTGGTGAAGAGGCCACTAGGAGCCCAAACTCAGAATGGGGAACTTCCTTCTACATTCACTGGAATTATGACCCTCAAAAGGGCACGCACCCTGGAGCTTTCTGCTCCCTCTCCTCCCTCCCCATGAGCTCACATGCAATCCTCAGGGCAAAGGTGGCCAGCAGACCACAGTGATGAGAACCTCAAGCTTTGGCCAGAAGACATCAGAGAAGTTGAATGGCTTAATACATTTAAGGAAGAAACCACACATACAATTTCTAACAAGAGTATAATTCAATGAGTGATTGATGAGAAGAAAAAAATGGGGAAACTCAATGACAGGACTCAAAAACATGGAAGGCAATAGAGGACATCAAAAACAAAATAAAAAAATATTTACCAGGAATAAGAAGAAAATACAACTTATCAGAAGTTAAAGAATGCAGCTGAAGAGTGCCTAAGAGATATTCATAGTAGTAAAGAAACAAAGAAAGAAGAGTAATGATTTAAACCAATCCAGCCTTTCCACCTTAACCAAAAAAAAAAAAAAAGCAAAATCCAAATCAAGTAGAAGAGAATGAAATCATAAGGAACAGTCCAGAAGATAGAAAATAAACACAGAATATCAATAGAACAAAAATGTGTTCTTGAGAAGAACAACAAAATTGAGAAACCTCACATAGACTACCTGAGAGAAAAAACAAATGACTCAAATTACCAAAATCAAGATTAAATAAGAAGATCTGCCTAGTGACTTCAAAAATTAAAAAAAAAAAAAGATTATAAGGGAATTCTGTTCACAATTATAGCAGTAGCCAAGATAACAGATGAGAGAAACAAACTCCAAGTAAACCACAAATCGCCAAATCGTCTCAGGAAAAAGAAATGGAAAATTTGAATAGATGTGTAGCAAGTGAAGAGATTGAATTAGCAATAAATCTTCGCATGAAGAAAAGTTCACAACCAGATGGCTTCGCTGGTCAATTCTGTCAAACACTTAAAGAAGAAGAAACACAAACTCTTCCCAAAAATAAAAGGAGGAAGAACATTTACTAATTAATTCTATGAGGCCAGAATTACCCTGATTCTGAAACCAGACAGAGAGATGACAAAAACAAAAATGCTCCAACACTACACATCAAAATCCCTTATGGATAGTGATTAAAAATCCTTAACAAAATCTTAAGTCAATGAAGGCCAGCAACAAAGGAAAAAGATACACTGTGACCATCTAGGATGTAAAGTGAGGTTGGTTTAATATGTGAAAACAAATCATTATATTAAAAACATTAAGAGAATAAAGGACATAGCCCATATGATAATCTCAATGGACACAGGAAACACATTTGACAAAATCCAATATGCTTTCATAATACAAGCACTGAACAAATGAGGAATAGAAGGGAACTTCCATAACCTGATACATTATCTTAGAAAAACCTGTATTTAGGACAGTCAATGGTGAATAATTGATGGATTTCCTTTCAGTAAAAAGACCATTATGCCTGCTTTTCCCATTTTTCTTCCATGTTGTACTGGAAGCTTCAGCTAGGGTACTTAAGGAACAAAAATATATAGAAAACATCCAGTTTGAATCAAAGAAGTAAAAACATCTTTATTTGCAGAAATATGATTTTGTATTTAGAAAATGTCTAAAAATAAAAAAAAAACTATTTGGACAATGGATGAGATTAAGCAAGGTTTCAGATGAAAGATCCACACAAATGAATCACTTGAATTTCTCTATAGTGGCAATGAACAATCCTCAAATAAAATTGAGAAAACAATTTATTTTATAATAGCATGAGGAGAGTCATATAATTAGGACTACACTTAATAAAGGAAGTTCAAAACTCATACACATTAAACTATGAAACATTATTGGGAAAAACAGTTCAAAAGACCTAAAGAAATGGAAAGACTACCGATATTCATGGATTAGAAGACACATATTATTATGATACAAGGCTTCCCAAATTGTCTACATATTTAAGAAATCCCTGGGGCGCCTGGGTGGCTCAGTGGGTTAAGGCCTCTGCCTTCGGCTCAGGTCATGATCTCAGGGTCCTGGGATCGAGCCCTGCATCGGGCTCTCTGCTCAGCATGGAGCCTGCTTCCCTCCCACCCCGCCTCTGCCTGTCTCTCTGCCTACTTGTGATCTCTCTCTGTGTGTCAAATAAATAAATAAAATCTTAAAAAAAAAAAAAGAAATCCCTAACAAAATCCCAGCTACTTCCCCACAACCAGAAATTGACATACTAATCCTCAAATTTACATGGACATGTAAGGGACCCAGAAGAGCAAAACACTCTAGAAAAAGAATATAAATGAGTACTAACACTTTCTCCTTTGAAAGCTTACAGCAATGCTATAGTAATCCAGATAATGTTACACTGGCAAGAGTATTGACATTTGGATCAAGGGAATGGAACTGAGAGCTCAGAAATCAACCCTTATACTTAAGGTTGATAGATTTAGAAAAGACAGCCAAGACAATTCATTCAGAAACAATAGTCTTTTCAGGAAATGATGTGGGAACAAGTAAATAATCACATGCAAAGGAACAAGGTGGGCCCCCTGCTCACATGATCCACAGGTATTGATACAAAGAGATTACAAACCTATGTGTGAAAACTAAAACCATAACTAGAAGAAAACATAGGAGCAAATGTTCATGACCTGGATTAGTCAAGGGTTCTGTGAATATGACACCAAAAGCAGAAGTGAAGAAGAAGAAGAAGAAGAAAGAGAAGAAGAAGTAGAAGAAGAAGAAGAAGAAGAAGAAGAAGAAAGAAGAAAGAGAAGGAGAAGAAGAAGAAAAAGAAGAAGAAGAAGAGGAGGAGGAAGAGATAAGTCTTATTTCATCAAAATTCAAAAGGTTAGAGCTTTAAGTGAAAACATCAAGAAAAGGACAAGAGAACCCACAGACTGGGAGAAAAATGTTTGTAGATTTATATCTGATAAGGAACATAATACCACTTACATAACTGGTTTTTAAAAAGTAATCCAATTTGGGAGAGGAGTCAAGATGGCGGAGAAGTAGCAGGCTGAGATGACATCAGGTAGCAGGAGATCAGCTAGATAGCCTATCAAACCATTCCAAACACCTACGAATCCAACAGGAGATTGAAGAGAAGAACAACAATTCTAGAAACAGAAAATCGACCATTTTCTAAAAGGACCAGCGGAGAAGTGAATCCAACGCGAAGGGAAGATAGACCCCAGGGGGAGGGGACGGCTTCCGGCAAGCGGCAGAACAATGGAGCACAAAATCAGGACTTTTAAAAGTCTGCTCCACAGGGGCACCTGGGTGGCTCAGTGGGTTAAAGCCTCTGCCTTTGGCTCAGGCCATGATCTCAGGATCCTGGAATCGAGTCCCCCATTGGGCTCTCTGCTCAGCAGGGAGCCTGCTTCCTCCTCTCTCTCTCAGCCTGCCTCTCCCCCTACTTGTGATTTCTATCTGTCAAATAAATAAATAAAATCTTTAAAAAAAAAAAAGTCTGCTCCACAGAGGGACATCGCTCCAGAGGCTAAACTGGGGTGAAGACCTCACTGGGACAGCGTGGACTCAGGTCCCGCGGGGTCACAGAAGGATCGGGGGTGTCTGAGTGTCGCAGAGCTCACAGGTATTAGAGCGGGGAAGCTGGCTGCGGAGACAGAGCTGAGGAGTGAACTTTCAACTCAGGGTTTCCTAGAGTCGTGGTCTGTGACACGGGCTGGTACTCTGTGCGAGGGGTCCCCACAAGATCCGGGGAGACTCTGACCTGGGAGAGCTCAGGGATCTATTGGGTTTGGAGACTCCAGGTGGGACTCTGCCAGAGACAGAGACACTTGGTCACAAGCTGGGTGACCTCGGAGTACAGCCAGAAGCCAGTGAGACGGGACTGACTACGCACGATTTTCTCTAAGCACGGCTGGAGGCTGGGGAGATGGGAGTGGTTAAGCGTTTTTCTCTGAAGGCGCACTGAAGCCTGGGACCCCTAGCTCTCAGCTTCTCCGAGCTGGAAATTGGGAGTCCACCATTTTCATTCCTGTCCTCCAGAACTCTAAGGAAAGCGTTCAGGGAACAAAAACTCCTGAAAGCGAACCTGAGAGGATTACTTAGCCCGGCCCCTGGTAAGGGCAGTGCAATTATGCCTGGGGCAGAGAGACTTGAAAATCACTACAACAGGCCCTTCCCCCAGATGATCAACAAGAAATCCAGCCAAGACCAAGTTCACTTAACAAGGAGAACAGCGGATTCTTATCTGCACAAAATGACAAGGTGGAAAAACTCACCACAAAAAAAAAAGAACAGGAGGCAGTACACAAGGCTAGGGACCTAATCAATACAGACATTGGTAATATGTCAGATCTGGAATTCAGGACGATGATTCTCAAGGTTCTAGCCAGGCTCAAAAAAGGCATGGAAGATACTAGAGAAACCCTGTCAGGAGAAATAAAAGCCCTTTCTGGAGAAATAAAAGAACTAAAATCTAATCAAGTTGAAATAAAAAAAGCTATTAATGAGGTGCAATAAAAAAATGGAGGCTCTTACTGCTAGGATAAATGAGGCAGAAGAAAGAATTAGTGATATAGAAGACCAAATGACAGAGAATAAAGAAGCTGAGCAAAAGAGAGACAAACAACTACTAGACCATGAGGGGAGAATTCGAGAGATAAGTGATGCCATAAGACGAAACAACATTAGACTAATTGGGATTCCAGAAGAAGAAGAAAGAGAAAGAGGAGCAGAAGGTATACTGGAGAGGATTATTGTAGAGAATTTCCCTAATATAGCAAGGGGAACAAGCATCAAAATCCAGGAGGTGCAGAGAACACCCCTCAAAATCAATAGGAATCGGTCCACACCCCACCATCTAATAGTAAAATTTACAAGCCTTAGCGACAAAGAGAAAATCCTGAAAGCAGCACGGGACAAGAAGTCTGTAACATACAATGGTAAACATATTAGATTGGCAACAGACTTATCCACACCCCACCATCTAATAGTAAAATTTACAAGCCTTAGCGACAAAGAGAAAATCCTGAAAGCAGCACGGGACAAGAAGTCTGTAACATACAATGGTAAACATATTAGATTGGCAGCAGACTTATCCACAGAGACCTGGCAGGCCAGAAAGAACTGGCATGATATATTCAGAGCACTAAACGAGAAAAACACGCAGCCAAGAATACTTTATCCAGCTAGGTTATCATTGAAAATAGAAGGAGAGATAAAAAGCTTCCAGGACAAACAAAAACTGAAAGAATTTGTAAACACCAAACCAGCTCTACAGGAAATATTGAAAGGGGTCCTCTAAGCAAAGAGAGACCCTAAAAGTATTATCAGAAAGGAAAAGAGACAATATACAGTAACAATCACCTTACAGGCAATACAATGGCACTAAATTCATATCTCTCAATAGTTACCCTGAACGTAAATGGGCTAAATGCCCCAATCAAAAGACACAGGGTTTCAGAATGGATAAAAAAACAAAACCCATCCATATGCTGCCTACAAGAAACTCATTTTAGACCTGAAGACACCTCCAGATTGAAAGTGAGGGGGTGGAAAACAATTTACCATGCTAATGGACATCAGAAGAAAGCTGGGGTGGCAATCCTTATATCAGATCAATTAGATTTTAAGCCAAAGACTATAATAAGAGATGAGGAAGGACACTTCATCATACTCAAAGGGTCTGTCCAACAAGAAGATCTAACAATTTTAAATATCTATGCCCCTAACATGGGAGCAGCCAACTATATAAACCAA
>ML105883.1:30495-43575 GCA_003697995.1 Taxidea taxus jeffersonii | reverse complement strand
AGAACATTCCATCCCAAAGCAACAGAATACACATTCTTCTCTAGTGCCCATGGAACATTCTCCAGAATAGATCACATCCTGGGTCATAAATCAGGTCTCAACCGGTATCAAAAGATTGGGATCATTCCCTGCATATTTTCAGACCACAATGCTCTGAAGCTAGAACTCAATCACAAGAGGAAATGTGGAAAGAGCACAAATACATGGAGACTCAACAGCATCCTTCTAAAAAATGAATGGGTCAACCAGGAAATTAAAGAAGAATTGAAAAAAACCATGGAAACAAATGATAATGAAAACACAACGGTCCAAAATCTGTGGGACACAGCAAAGGCAGTCCTGAGAGGAAAATATATAGTGATACAAGCCTATCTCAAGAAACAGGAAAGGTCTCAAATACACAACCTAACCCTACACCTCAAGGAACTCGAGAGAGAACAACAAAGAAAGCCTAAACCCAGCAGGAGAAGAGAAATAATAAAGATCAAAGCAGAAATCAATGAAATAGAAACCAAAAAAACAATAGAACAAATCAATGAAACTAGGAGCTGGTTCTTTGAAAGAATTAATAAGATTGATAAACCCCTGGCCAGACTTATCCAAAAGAAAAGAGAAAGGACCCAAATAAATAAAATCATGAATGAAAGAGGAGAGATCACAACCAACACCAAAGAAATACAAACAATCATAAGAACATATTATGAGCAACTCTATGCCAACAAATTTGACAATCTGGAAGAAATGGATGCTTTCCTAGAGACATATAAACTGCCAAAACTGAACCAGGAAGAAATAGAAAACCTGAATAGGCCCATAACCAGTAAGGAGATTGAAACAGTCATCCAAAATCTCCAAACAAACAAAAGCCCAGGGCCAGATGGCTTCCCAGGGGAATTCTACCAAACATTTAAAGAAGAATTAATTCCTATTCTCCTGAAACTGTTCCAAAAAATAGAAATGGAGGGAAAACTTCCAAACTCATTTTATGAGGCCAGCATCACCTTGATCCCCAAACCAGACAAGGATCCCATCAAAAAAGAGAATTACAGACCAATATCCTTGATGAACACAGATGCGAAAATTCTCACCAAAATACTAGCCAATAGGATCCAACAGTACATTAAAAGGATTATTCACCACGACCAAGTGGGATTTATTCCAGGGCAGCAGGGTTGGTTCAACATCCACAAATCAATCAATGTGATACAGTACATTAACAAAAGAAAGAACAAGAACCATATGATACTCTCAATAGATGCTGAAAAAGCATTTGATAAAGTGCAACATCCCTTCCTAATCAAAACTCTTCAAAGTGTAGGGATAGAAGGCACATACCTCAATATTATCAAAGCCATCTATGAAAAACCCACGGCAAGTATCATTCTCAATGGAGAAAAACTGAGAGCTTTTCCGTTAAGGTCAGGAACACGGCAGGGATGTCCACTATCACCACTGCTATTCAACATAGTACTAGAAGTCCTAGCCTCAGCAATCAGACAACAAAAAGAAATTAAAGGCATCCAAATCGGCAAAGAAGAAGTCAAACTATCGCTCTTTGCAGATGATATGATACTATATGTGGAAAACCCAAAAGGCTCCACTCCAAAACTGCTAGAGCTTGTACAGGAATTCAGTAAAGTGTCAGGATATAAAATCAATGCACAGAAATCAGTTGCATTTCTTTACACCAACAACAAGACAGAAGAAAGAGAAATTAAGGAGTCAATCCCATTTACAATTACACCCAAAACCATAAGATACCTAGGAATAAACCTAACCAAAGAGGCAAAGAATCTATACTCAGAAAACTATAAAGTACTCATGAAAGAAATTGAGGAAGACACAAAGAAATGGAAAAATGTTCCATGCTCATGGATTGGAAGAATAAATATTGTGAAAATGTCTATGCTACCTAAAGCTATCTACACATTTAATGCAATGCCTATCAAAATTCCATCCAATTTTTTCAAAGAAATGGAACAAATAATCCTAAAATTTATCTGGAACCAGAAAAGACCTCGAATAGCCAAAGGAATATTGAAAAAGAAAGCCAAAGTTGGTGGCATCACAATTCCAGAATCAAGCTCTACTACAAAGCTGTCATCATCAAGACAGTATGGTACTGGCACAAAAACAGACACATAGATCAATGGAACAGAATAGAGAGCCCAGAAATAGACCCTCAACTCTATGGTCAACTAATCTTCGACAAAGCAGGAAAGAATATCCAATGGAAAAAAGACAGCCTCTTCAACAAATGGTGTTGGGAAAATTGGACAGCCACATACAGAAAAATGACATTGGACCATTTCCTTACACCACACACAAAAATAGACTCAAAATGGATGAAGGAGGGCGCCTGGGTGGCTCAATGGGTTAAAGCCTCTGCCCTCAGCTCAGGTCATGATCCCAGGGTCTTGGGATCGAGTCCCGCATCAGGCTCTCTGCTCAGCGGGAATCCTGCTTCCTCCTCTCTCTCTGCCTGCCTCTCTGCCTACTTGTGATCTCTGTCTATCAAATAAATAAGTAAATAAAATATTTTTTAAAAAATGGATGAAGGACCTCAATGTGAGAAAGGAATCCATCAAAATCCTTGAGGAGAACACACGCAGCAACCTCTTCGACCTCAGCCACAGCAACTTCTTCCTAGGAACAACGCCAAAGGCAAGGGAAGCAAGGGGAAAAATAAACTATTGGGACTTCATCAAGATCAAAAGCTTTTGCAGATCAAAGGAAACAGTCCACAAAACCAAAAGACAACTGACAGAATGGGAGAAGATATTTGCAAACAACATATCAGATAAATGGCTAGTATCCAAAATCTATAAAGAGCTTAGCAAACTCAACACCCAAAGAACAAATAATCCAATCAAGAAATGGGCAGAGGACATGAACAGACATTTCTGCAAAGAAGACATCCAGATGGCCAACAGACACATGAAAAAGTGCTCCACATCACTGGGCATCAGGGAAATACAAATCAAAACCACAATGAGATACCACCTCACACCAGTCAGAATGGCTAAAATGAACAAGTCAGGAAATGACAGATGCTGGCGAGGATGTGGAGAAAGGGGAACCCTCCTACACTGTTGGTGGGAATGCAAGCTGGTGCAACCACTCTGGAAAACAGCATGGAGGTTCCTCAAAAAATTGAAAATAGAGCTACCTTATGACCCAGCAATTGCACTACTGGGTATTTACCCTAAAGATACAAACGTAGTGAACCGAAGGGGCATGTGTACCCGAATGTTTATAGCAGCAATGTCCACAATAGCCAAGTTATGGAAAGAACATAGATGTCCATCAATAGATGAATGGATAAAGAAGAGGTGGTATATATATACAATGGAATACTATGCAGTCATCAAAAGAAATGAAATCTTACCATTTGCGACAACATGGATGGAACTAGAGGGTATTGTGCTTAGTGAAAAAAGTCAACTGGAGAAAGACAACTATCACATGATCTCCCTGATATGAGGAAGTGGAGATGCAACGGGGGTGGGAGTTAAGGTGGTAGGAAAAGAAAAAATGAAACAAGATGGGATCGGGAGGGAGACAAACCAAGAGAGACTCTTAATGTCATAAAACAAACTGAGGGGGGTAAGGGGGGACAGGGATTGGGAGAGAGTGGTGGGGTTACATTATATGTTTAAATAAAAAAGCTTAAAGAAAAAAAATAATTAAAAAAAAGAAGCTTAAAAAAAAAGTAATCCAATTTGAAAAATGTAGGCAAAGGATCTGAGCAGGTATTTCTCTGAAGAAGATATGTAAATGGCCAAAAAAGCATACAAAAAGATGCCTAAACCATAACCATTGGGGAAATGGGAATCAAAACCTACATGAGCAAACATGCCCCACCCTTCAAGATGGCTGTGATCACCCTGACAGAGGACTCAGAATGTTGGCAAAGACAGGGAGAAATCAGAACTTTGGTGCAGCACTGGTAGAAATGTGGGATGGGCTAGCCACTCTGGAAAGCCCTTTGGCAGTTCCTCCAAATGCTAGACACAGAGTTAACATCTAGCCCGGATGTTCTGCTCCTGGGTTTCTCCCCAACAGAAAACAGAAATTGTACTTAAGTGGGCATGGCAGCATTACTGGCCATACCTCCGAAGTGGAAGCAAGCCACATGTGCATCTACAGAAGAAAGTGTACTCGCCTCACTACCCATGAAGTGGAATCCTTTTTAACAGTAACATGGGACAAATTACTGAAACCTGGTACTGTGTGGATGAACTCAGTACACGAAAAGAAAGAGGCAGTCATAAAAGAGTTTGAGACAGAGATGAGGTGCTCTGTCTCAAGGACCCAGAAGGTGGGTCTATAGAGAGAAAGTAAATTAGTGTTTGCCTGGGTCAGGAGGTGCAGGTGATGTAGGAGGTGAATCTGGAGGGTCAATGTCTCTGTTGGGGGTGGTGATGAAACTGATTTAAAATACAATTTGAGGTGGATATACTAAACTTACTAAAGTATGTTATGTAAAAGCAATATAAAATATGTAAAATAAATATACTAAAATGGCATCTAGTGAATATACTAAAATCCACCGAATTGTAAACTTTAACTGGTGAATGGTATGGCATATGAATTCTCCATCTCCATATGCCTACATATATATTTAAAGAGTCAGCACACAATTCTGAGTCTTAGTACCACTTTACCACTGACATCAGAGTTTGTGAGTGTTAAGCTATCCAAATATTCAGGGCTAAGGACTTACTGGTTGGATCCTCTTTTGGCAGGGGTAAAGGCACTGGGCTTTGGGCACTACTCCTCATAATAAAAGCCTCCATTAATTTGGGCAAGAGCCAGCAGGTCTATGATGTGTGTTGTCAGGACCCAAACAATCCCAAGCCCCACCTCCCCAGAAGACCTTGGGATAAGCCGGCTGCAAGGCAGAGGTCACATCTTAGGGCTGTCCTGGTGCTGAACTCCATAGGCACTGCTGACATTGTCATCTGTGTAGCAGTGACCTCTAGTGAGAACAGTTGCGCCTGGACTACTGCATGGCATAGAATTCATAGAGTTCATAGAGAATTCACTCTCTGTGAATTCTCAAAGCCAACAATTGTCCCGGGAGCATGTTTATTTCTTCCTTGATATTCCTGTGGCCCTTTGACAGCAAAACCAAGAAGACCAGGTACAACATTGAACCTCAGTGACCGTCCCCAACTTTATGAGTCCCACAGTCTCAGGTTGCTGCCAACCTGCAGGGTTTCTGGCCCCTTCAGGGAAGAAGAACAGAGAGCAGGGGATGTACTGAATACAGTTCCCATGGAAGGAACTCTGGTCCCTGTGAGGTGTCTCCTGCCAAGGCCTTTGGGGCTGGACAGACAATGGACACGTTGGACAGAATACAAGGCAGTTGAGGCTCATCTCCAGTCTCTGCTGACCCTCAGGTGGCCAGTCTGCAAAACATGTCACACAGGGCTCCTCTTCCCAGAGTGTTGGCATGGGTAGAGCAAACCTCAGAACCCCCACTTCAGCACCAATATTTGTGTCAGCTCTGGTCTGAGGTCCTGATCTTTGGGAGTGGGAACAAACATCTTTGTCCTAGGAAAATGCCAACCTATAGGAGGCCATGTGTGGTGCCACAGCAGGTGGCTGAGGGAGGAAGAGGCTATGGAGGGCGGATGTATTTTATCAATCACCTCTTCATAGTTTTACTTGATACACTCCTCCCTTAGGGTGGTCCTAGTGAATGACCCAATTTGAGAAGGATCCCCAGGAGTCCCTGACCACCTCAAGATTTTGTGATGGCCTCTGAGCATCTGCAGCTAACCTGAGAGCTGGAGACACATCTGGCCCACAGCAGGCTGTCACATCCCAGCAGACACCCATTCTGCCATTGGTGTTCACCTGCCTGTAAGCCCACTTCTCCACCTATACACAGTGAGGCCCACAAAAAGTCAGACTGGACCTGCCAGGGAAGTTGCCCGTGGCTTTCATCCTGTCACAACCCTGTGTCCATCGGTAATTACCTGGAGACTGTGGTGCATGACGCCGGGGAGAGGCCATGGACCAAGTGCCCTGGACTCCCGCCCACACACCAGGCTCAGAGCAGCAGAGCTCCAAAGTCTTCTCTTGTCCCCTGTCTGGTCCCCTAAGTCTGGAGTCCAAATCTATGCATCCCTAAACTCACCAAAACAGTGAGAAGCTGTGCCATTTCTCTCTCCTTCCAAACAACAGCAGCTAATAATAACCTCTTACAACAAATGTAGAGCCCACAGCTCACAGTAAGTTTCTCTCTTTCTCTCTCTCTCTTTTTTAAAGTTTCTCATTCTTTAAAAAAAGAGCCAACCAATCTTTCCAAGGTGCTCTGTGGTCTCCTGAAGCAATACTCAGGCCCAGTGTGACCCACAGGGCCCCTAAAGCAACTGATGAAAATAGCTCATGACTGTCCATTTTCACCTTTCAGCAACAGTTGTTGTGTCAAAGAGCAAAGGTCAGGCTGCTGACCTGACCTTCCATGGGCACTTCCCACCAGGTGTAGGGGAAATTCTGACTCCTTCTTTTGGAGGGAGAATCAGTCCAGTCCTTCCTTTCCCTGGGGTGACAGTTCGCTGCCTTGACAGTGCATCCCACTAGGGCAGGCAGGTCTCACCCTCTCCTGGTGTCTGCCACAGGGTGCTCTGCCTCCATGTTCCTTGACCTTGACTAGACCCTTTGGAAGGCTGTAACCCAAATTATGATGGAGGAAAGGGTAACATAAAACTTCCTTCCATATCTCGCTCCCTGTACCCATCTGAGGTTGTGCGGGGGAGCAGAGCTGCAGGAACATGCACATAGGGTTCTTCCTCTGTGGTGCTTCCATGAATCCCCTTGCACAGAGCCTGGCCCTTAGCACTTAACTGGCCTCTCTGGTCCCTGCCTTACTGCCAGGCCACCCCACCCACAGGTCTGCATCCTGTCTGCCTGCCTGCCTCCCCAGAGCACTCATGCACCCTGGCTAGCTGCCTTCCCTTTCCCTGCCCAGGTGCTGTAGGAGGTGTTGAAAATGAGAGTCAATAGAGAAACATGTGAACTGCATGTGTGTACCTGTGGCAACAAGAGTACTGGGGTCACAGCAGTCACGGGACAGATGTCACTGCCACATGTCACCTTCTTTCAGAATCGGTATCTCTGATTAGCCCTGTTCCCCAAATTATACCCGCCTGCTCTGAGACATGAAGTCCACCCACATCATCTCACCCCACCTGGGCGTTTCCCAGTGCTCAGAATTCCCATAGTTGTTTCCTGCCTCATGCTCATGGGAGTTTGGGGACCTCTATAGGACAGAAAAGGCACTCAGGTCCCCTTTGGTCCTAAGCTCAGGATGAGGCACATTTTGAGATAAATGTTCATGGCCCCATTAGTAGGTAGACAGGACAGTACCATCTGATAACGAAGGCAGAGGATTCCACACAATGCCTGTGGATCTGGGCACAGAGGGAAGAACCTGGACCTGTACCTGGGAAGGGGTCAGAGACAGCTTTCTGGAGAGGAAGCCCCTGGAGTTGGGTCCTGGGCATGAGAGGTAGAGATCAAGGCTAAGAGGCTCTTAGAATAGAACTCTTAGGAGAGTTTAAAAGTCCTTCTTAGCATCTCCTGCCAGTGCCCTCAGCAACACAGCTGGCTCCTAGAGTATGTGCAGGGTGTCAGATGGCCCTGAACACTGGGCTTGATGGGTATGGCTCCCCTTTCCCCTCTGGGGGACCATGGGGCCCAGGAGGCTGACACCCAAGTTTTGTGGAGATAGCATGGGGAGTGGGTAGTAGAGGAGATGGGCCAGAGCAGGACCCCTCCCAGAGAGTGGAGGGAAAAGAGGGGCTCAGTGCACAGGAGGAGCCCACACCCCACCTCAGGGCCCAGCCCCCTGCTGCAGCCTCTGTGGCTTCCCTGCCCACCCAGGAACAACATCATCTCAGCACTCCTGGAAAATACCAGTGCATCACCATTCACAGCAGCTCCCCTCACAGAACCCAAATGGTGGGGCTAAGCCAAGGGTCCATCAACAGATGGGGAGGGACAAAATGTGTGTGTGCACATGGCAGAATATTTCCAGACATGATAAGGAACAAGGTCCTGATCTGAGCTATGAACCTTGAAAATGTGTGCAGGGTAAGAAGCCAACAGGAGAGCACAGTTGCTATGACTCTTTCAGCACAGGCAGATTCATAGAGACGAACAGTAACCTCCAAGCTGTTGGGCCAGGGAAGTGGGGCAGGGCAGGGAGGAACAGCTAGATGGCAGGGGGCTTCTCTCTGGGATAGGGGGCTCTGCCCATGCAGGGCTGACAGCTTCCCCAGAACGTGAGTGCACTCCATGCCACACCTTCTGCTTCAGGTGGGGATGGCAGACTTCACATTTTGTGCATTTTCCCCTGAGACAAGCCAACCCTCCAGTGTGGCACAGAGCATGGAGCTGGGCTTCAGGCCCCCGCGACCTGGCTGGCTGACACGACTGCCTGGCCCTGCCTGCCTCTCTCCCTGGCTCCAGTCCTTTCCTATGAGCATCTGCCCTAGGCCCTGAGACTTGAGGCTCTGCTTCCAGGGCCCTGGACCCTGGGTGCAGGCTGCCAATAGGCAGTTCAGGTGCCACGGACTCTAGCTGGGTGGCCCTTTGTTCCCCTCAACCCAGTCACCGTGACGACCAATGTGGGCCCAGGCACCAGATAGGACTGAAGCAAGGCACATCTGCCCCACCCCACCAGTCTAAATAACCCCTGGCAACAGATATACAGAGACTCCAACACAATCTACATTCTAGGCATTGCAATTCACTCATCCTCACATGGTGGAAAGCTTGTTTGATGGTTCCAGAAAACCTGCTAAGTTTGTCCCCAGGTGCTGTTGTTATGTTTAGAACAGTAACCTCACCAGATTTTGAAAGGTCATCTGACTCAGTTCTGAGGGCTGGCCTAGGGACCATGCCGACTTCTCCTGCCAGCCTCGGACTCAGTCCTCAGAGGGAATTCCCATTGTTGCTGGCCAGAGGCATGGCCCTCCAACTGCCCCAGCTGACCTGAGCAGGAGCCCCGGCAGAGTGGGGAGAGAAAGGACAGGGCCCTCTGTCAGACAGAATCCCAATCTACTATCAATGTGACATGACACCTCTCTGGGAACCTCCATGAAGGGACAGCCCTTGAAAATCGGGGGCTTTGTCTTTTACACAAAAGGGGTAAAACAATGATCCACATGGCTTTCTGTGACCTGAGAAGGGGCCATGACCAGGAAGTCAAGATGCCATGGGTGCCGGGCCACTGCTGGGACCCATGAGGGACAGTGAGTGACTGAGCAAAATCTTCCCAGAAGAGGCCAAGGTCCTCACATGCCTGGATCCCTGAGGAACCAGCAGCCTCTCTCCAGGAGCAGGCCCTGGGATGCAGGACGATACCTCCCGGGTGTGAAATAATCCCTCATGTCTGAGTGCAAGACTGGATGTGTCTCTCCATCTGCTGGGTCAGTCCAGCACATTGGCAGATCATGTCTTTCCCAACAGTGACCTGGAATCCTCCGGTGGCACACCAGAACCGGGCTTCTTGATGTGGGCTTGCTGCTGGGCCTGAGACCCCCAGGCCAGGCCTCCCAGAGGGCCAGGGCACCTGGAGTATTCTAGTATCACTAATGAACACCTCCACGTGCACCCTGGCCATCTTTGGTTGGTGATATTGTAGGCCATCAGAATGACCACATAGCACCAGCATTTCTTCTGACCTACAGGTCAGGTGGCCTGGGACAACTTCCTTGCCTTGGAACCACACAAAGGGGCCATGGGGCAGGCCAGGGGCATCCTAGATGTTCTTTGCAGTGGCCTCCTCCTCCTTCCCTAGCCCTAGTATGCATGACAGAAGACCCATCCCCTCTATGCTCAGGGTCAAGGTGGCAGCAGGCTCTCTCCCAGAGGGAAGAGCAGAGGCGCCAGAACAGAACATCATGGGGGCTTGCCTTTGCTCCAGAATCTCTCTGTGAGAACAGATGGGGAAAGACCCCAGGATTTCAGGAGGTAATGGACTGTTTTTAATCTTGAGTATTTTAATTTTGTAATTTTCCAATTGCTCATACTTTGGATTTCTCCTTGGAGTACTACTGAAAATGCCAAAATAATTGTTGCTTCAAAAATAGAAGTCAGCCATCAGATCTACCCAGAAATGAGACCCTAAGTAACATCTAGACATGATGTCCTCAAATCTTCTTCTTACTGAGATGCAGTCTTATGGCTCACCTAGCATGGATTATCCATGAATTTGGAAACTGCCACCTTCCAGGGGTGTGTGGGACCCAAAGCAGGTTGCCAAACATCCAGACAATGAAATGGGGTGGTAGGAAAATCCAACTGGATCATTGATGTTTTCCTATTAGAAATATGTCAGAAAAGAGATGGACTAGAATTCTGAAAAAAGATTTAAAAAAAGTAAGCGTTAAAAAAAAAAAGAATATTTATTTACTTGACACAGAGAGAGAGATTCACAAGTAGGCAGAGAGGCAGGCAGGGAGAGGGGGGAAGCAGACTCCCCGCCAATCAGAGAGTCTGATTTTGGGCTTGATCCCAGGAAACTGAGATCACAACCTGGGGTGAAGGCAGAGGCTTAATACACTGAGCACCCACACTCCCCTTTAAAAAAACTTAAGGGGTTCTTGGGTGGCTCAGAGGGTTAAGCATCTGCCTTAGGCTTAGATCATGATCTCAGGGTCCTGGGATCGAGCCCTTCATTGGGCTCTCTGCCCAGTGGGGAGCCTGCTTCTCCTCTCTCTGCCTGCCTCCCTGCCTACTTGAGATGTTTCTCTGTGTATGTCAAACAAATAAATAAACAAATAAATCTTTAAAAAAATGTAAGCTTTGCTAAAAAAGTAAAATTTGCGAAAAGAGCCACTCTAAAACTAGAGTGCAAAGGACAAAATGGAAGGAAAACATGGGCACATCTCCTGTTTCAGTTTCCTGAGCACCATGAACTTTTGACTTCCAGCACATGAAACTGCTCAGTGCCACATCCACCACTGTCTGGTACACATCCTTCTACTCTAGACTGAAAAAGAGAAAATGTAATACCTGTTACCTGCCATCACTTATTATCATTCTTTCAAAGCAAGTGCCTGTGTTTTTCCCTCATAAACCTGTACTCCCTGCTCAAAATCAGGGCCACACCTGATTTCTCTCCACTCTAAGTCTCCCAGATGTCTGTCCCTATTTCCCCAAAAAGAAGTGTCAGTTGTTTTCTAGCACCTACTTCTTGATTGACACCATGGTGTACCAATGCAAAGCCCGTGTTAGTCTATTTATACATCATCATGTTATGGCAAATATCAGAGAAAACATTAAAATGCCAAAGTGCCCTTCACATTATATTAAGATTCCTGAAATTGATCTGTTTACAGTTAAATCTTTTTTGGAAAATTTGCTGCAAAAGAACCAGCTCTGGTGTCATAAGTAAAATTTATGTTTTGACAGAATACCAGAAGTCCATCCAAGTCATCGATAATAACCTATAAGGTGCTCTAAATAAGTATACTTGTATTCACACCACCACCTACAAAAACAAAAACAATAAGAAAAACAAAACAAAACAAAAAAACATGCAAAGTCATAAACTCAAATTAGTTGTTATCTGACATTTGCCCAACTGAGAGATTACTTGATATTATATAAAAATATAGTTCTTAAAACTATATATTTTCATAAAACAACTAATAAAGGTTTCTAAAACTGTGCCAGAAAACTATTGGATAAAATGTTATGACTGCATTACCTAAGAAGCAAAAAGATTGATCTGTAATGTTTAAATTTATGCTGTTACTCATGTTTTTTCCCAATCCTATTACAGTTCTTAAAATATTTTTATTTTACTTTATTTCTTAAATATTTTATTTAATTACTTGACAGAAAGTTAGGGAGCACAATTAAGCAGAGTGGCAGGCAGAGGGAAAGGAGAAGCCAGCTCTCCAGTGAGCAGGGACCCTGATGCAGAGCTCAATCCCAGGACACTGGACCTGAGCCTCAGGCAGCTGCTTAAACAACTGAGCAAACCATGTGCCCTGGGAGAGACTTTTTGAAACATTGCATTAATAAAAGCTTTATATAGTAGGTATGTAAAATGAAAATTTAAGTCTCCTATGTACCTACCTCCAGGAGTCTTCTTTTTTTTTATTAATTTTAGTTAGCTTAGAGTGCTGTATTAGTTTCTAGAGTAGAATTCAGTGATTCATCACTTACATACACCACTCAGTGCTGATCACAACAAGTGCCCTCTTTAATGCCCATCATCCATCTACCCATCCCCAACCCACTTCCCTCCATCAACCCACAGCTTGCAGAGCTGTCTTAATTCTGCAAGTTCTAGCATGACCCATCACCATGGTACCTGATGATACACACCCTTTTTTGGGTATCACCCTGTCAGCTAAGCCTTTGCAGTTTGGTAACAGGTGTGAAAGTCCCCAAGAAGCAAAGTGTGGGCCTACATCAAACTATAAAATATCCAAACAACAAAGGAAACCATCAACAAAATAAAAAGGCAACCTATGCTATGGGAAAACATTTGTAAATTATATATCCGATAATGAGTTAATATTTAAAATGTAAAGAACTCATGAAACTCAACAGCAAAAAGCAAAACACACCAAATCACCGAAGACGACAAAAACTCCACAAGCCATCTAATTTAAAAATGAGGAGATCCAAATAGACATTTTCCTAAAGAAGACATACAGAAGGTCTACACGGACATGAAAAGATGCTCAATATCATTAATCATCAGGGAAATGCAAATCAAACCAGAATGAGGCACCACTTCACACCTGTCAGACGGGCCATTATCAAAAAGACAAGAAATAGCAAGTTTTGGTGAAGATGTGGAGTAGAGGAAAACCCTTGTGCACTGTGACTGGGAGTATAAATGGGTGCAGCCACTATGGAAAACTGTACAGAAGCTCCTCAAAAACAATGAGAAATAGAACTACCATAGGATCCAGCAATTTCTGAAAACACTAACTCACAAAGGTATATTCACTCCTGTGTACACTGCAGGATTATTTACAACAGTGAAAATAAAGAAACCTAAATGTCATCAGTGGGTGAATGGATAAAGAAATTGCAGTT